>CAWUDS030002515.1:0-75924 GCA_963859935.3 Lathyrus sativus | reverse complement strand
TTAAACTCATTGAGTAGTTTTGAGACTTGTGTCTGGTGTGTGTGTTGTGGCAACAGATTGTGAAGTCAAGTATATAAAAGGTGGATAGTGACTTCTGGTGATTATTAAAGGAAGTAAGGTGTGGGATACTATATTGGTATAATTAGACCTTTAAACATTTCAAGAGTTGAAGATGTGTTGAATGGCCTTCTAAGTGTGGAAATGTTGTTTTCGTATTTTTGTCGTAACGGGAGAACCGTAACTCGGAATGACGCAAGATTAGAAGCTCGGGAAGTATTACAATGTTTTATGTGATGGTGAAGTAGTGACATGGAATTAAGTATTTATTGATGGAATATGTTTGGTTGTTGTAGTAAGTGCGGTTTGTATTTCCGCCATGACTCACAAATTGAGTGTCCGTTTGGCATGGGATTCTCCATACTTAATTGAGTGAGTCAATGGTTGGGTAACCGATGATATTTGGATATACTCGAAGTGTATAGAGGATCATGTTGAGCATCGGGAACTTGAGTTATCAGTGTTGGAGAAGAAGTAGTAATATTCTACTGTGAAGAAAGTTTAAGGAATTGTTAGGAAAGCTGTCAACAACTCGTGTATTGGTTTTTCCGAATCCGACAGAACAAATTGTTGTGTTTTGTGATGTTTGGTTGATATGATTGGGGGATATGTTAAGTACAACATCATCGAGTTTTGGTTATGCTTTAAGGCAACTTAAAGTACATAAGGGAATTATCTGACAGGTAATTGGAGTTGGTTGGTTGCTGTTGCGTGTTTGTGTCGGAGTTTGGAAGCCTCAATTGTTTAGTTGAGATTTGAGATGGTTGGTGATCTTAAGAACTTAAGGTATTTGTTGATTTGAAAAAGAGTTGAATATGGTGCAGAGGAAATAAATAGGGACTTTTGAAGGAGTACGGTTTTGGGTTGAATTACCATTCGAGTGAGACCAAGTGGTAGCAGAGGTATCGAATTGGAAATTTCTGTATATACCAATGATGATGGTAATGAGTTAGAACTGATGAAGCAAATTCGGGATAAGAGTACTCTGGAAGAAGAACATTGAGATAGATGGAGAGAGAAGTGGTTGAAGTGGTATGTGCTGGTTTGACTTATCGGAAGTCGAAGTGTGAACATCAGAGGTTGTTGGACCTGATACAACTGTTGAATATTTCTAAATGGTATGGGATAGTATTCCCATGGATTTTGTGTCGGGTTTTCCGAAGGAATGTGAAGGGATATGATTCGACTTGGGTGGTTATGAATGGATTGGCAAGATTAACTCATTTCTTACTAATGAGGATGAATCACTCTATGCTGAAGCTAGCTAAGAGGTATAGTGAGGAAGTTGCGGGGTAGTATGGGTTACCGTCGAATATTGTGTCAGATGGGAATCTGAATTTTCGTTGAGATTTTGAGAAAGTTGTAGACGCTTTGGGTGTCATGTTGAAGTTGAACTTTGTCTAGCATCCGTGGACGGAATGGACAGACAAAGAGAACTATCTAGTATGTACGGGATTTGTGGAGAGCTTGTGTGTTGGATCAAGGTGGATCGTGGGATAGTTAACTATCGTTGCTTGAATTACCTACAATGACAATGATCATTCTAGTATCGGAATGACATTGTGTGAGGCTTTGTACGGTAAGAGGTGTAGGAATCCTTTGTGTTGATGTGTGCCAGGCGAGAGTGTTGTACTCGGACCTGATATTGTGCAAGAGACGACTAGAAAGATTAAAAGGACCCAAGAAAAGACGTGTTTCGAGAGTTACAATAGTAACTGGTGTCGGTCGAGCTTGAGGTATCGGAAGCACCCACTGTGTTTTGTTGATCTGTATCAGAGTGGCGCAGCGGAAGCATGGAGAAAATAGCATGTTAGATTGTTTTACTGTTGTCGCTTGTGGGAATTGCAGGATGTGTTCATGTGTCTAAGTTGAGGAAGTGCATTGATTCAGATGGATAGTGTACGAGTGAGAGAGGATTTGATTGTTGAGACATTGCCAGTTCAGGTTGATGAACGAGAAGCAACTTCGAGGTATAGAGATTCCTTTGGTGGAGGTAGTTGGGAGATTAGGATGCGTGAGTCGTATCCAGAGTTATTTGAATCAGGTAACATTTTCGAGGACGAAAATTCCTAAAGTGGGGGAGGGCTGTAACAGCCCAATTTTTCAATAAGTGATTAATTGTGCTAATTAATTGGTTTATGTGATTTATCTGATTTAAATAAATTATTGGATTTATTTAAATCAGTTAATGGATTTAATTAATTTATTCTACTTGGTAGAATAATGTGGATTTATTAGATATTCTCTAATTAATGATAAGATGAGATATTTTGTGAGAAATGAATTGATAGGTATTTTTTAGAGAAGAATTATGATGGAAAGAAAATAGAAGGATATATAAGGGAAATTGGAGAGAAAAGAAAAGAGATAGAAACATAAGAGAAAGAAAGAAAGAAAAGGAGGGAAAGAATAGAGAAAGAGGAGAAAAGAGAAGAGAAGAGGGAAACTTAGAGAAATCATCAAGAATCAACTTCAACCTTCAATCCAATCAAGGTAAGGGTGAGAAACATTATTATTTGATCAATGTGTATGATTATGTATGAGTTGTGTTGGATTTGTTGGGTGTTTTTCTCTATTTTCCATTTCTAGGGCAAATGAGTTAAATCGATAGAATCGAGTTTTGAACGGTTAGAAAAGTTCAAAATAAATTGCATAGTTTAGTCGGGTAATGTTTAGCCGTGATTATTGGATTTCGTTTGATTGAATTTGGTTGAGTTTGTGAGTTTGGACATTTTTGGATAATTGAGGGTTTGAGATTTGAGTGAAAATCGGACGTCGTAGAAATCGTGTTTAATGATTCTAATTCACTGCTATATGTTAGGTGAGTATGAGTATGTGTTTGTTTCGAAAAAAAGAATTGAATCGGTCGGATTTTCGGGCGAAAATGCAAAATCCCGTAGCCGTGTTTAGGCAAAATTCAGGTTTTTCGGAAAACTTCAAAAATTCATAACTCTTGAACCGTAAGTCGGTTTTGACCCCCGTTTGAAGCGTTGGTAAGTTAACGAGATTATCTTTCTAGAAAAATTGGCTTTGAGGCCTGTACCTGGTTCAATTATAGCAGAAAATTGAAAACATATTATTGTGTTGATTTTTACCATCGCGAATGTGTGTGATTGATGTATTATTGTGCAAAATACTTTTGTTATATAATGTATAGCTTGTGCATGTTGTGATATGATATGCTGTGGGTAGCTGTATAGCGTGAATCCTAGATGGTGGAATCAATTATGAAATATAGACTTTTGACAAATATATGCGTATTGTTTGTATGTGAAGAATGCATGAGAATATATTGTGAATATGTGTGCATTGTTTGAAAAGGTAATGAGGTTGAATTATGAATGCATATTTGTTGTATCCGATTATTGTGAATTAATGCATGAGAGCATATTGTAAGATATGCGTGCATTGTTTGACAAATATGTTGATGAAAAGTATGAATACTTGATTATATGATATGTTGTGTGTGCAATCTTGTTTAATTCTTGAAGGGAGGAATTATGTGAATGCATGGGATTAAGACGTGTGATCGGTCTTAAGTGCATTTTGTTGTTGATTGCATATGCATCATTTAGTCAAGAGGCAATGTTTTCTAGTTTCGTGGAGGCTAGTGACTTGTCCCAAACCTAGAGCGGGGTTTGAAAGCTTAGGGAACGGGCTTTTGTTGTTATCGGTCTAGGGAACGGACCCGGTTTAAGTGTAAAAACCGAAAAATGATAACAAGTGTTGGTCCCACATGGCATGAGTTGCATTGAGTTGCATTGAGTCTCATGGAATGAATATATGATTGTTGTATGAAGTTATGCATAGGTGTATGTACATGACTTGTGTAATTGTGAACTATGGATATGTTTGATGATTGACCATATTTGTATATATATATATATATATATATATATATATATATATATATATATATATATATATATATATATATATATATATATATATATATATATATATATATATATATATATATATATATATATATATATATATATATATATATATATATATATATATATATATATATATATATATATATATATATATATATATATATATATATATATATATATATATATATATATATATATATATATATATATATATATATATATATATATATATATATATATATATATATATATATATATATATATACATATATATATATATATATATATATATGCTTTGTGAAGTATATGATGAGTTATGATGAAGTATGGTGAGAATGGTGGAATATACGTATGTGCATTACTTGTGTAATTGAGAGTTGTGAATATGTGATCATTTTATGAAAGTATGCTTATGAACATGAATTGTTGGTTTGAGAATTGTGAATGTGTAATTGTGAATTAGTGAGTAAACATAATATGTGTATGTTCATGTGGAATGTTGAGATTTATGGATACGTGCATGATGAATATGCTTGGTGGTTATCCATATTTGATTATATATATGTTGTATTATACATGATGAGTTATAATGAATTGTGGTGAGAAAATGTGGAATATATGTATTTTGTGCTTGTGTATTTGTGTATATATAATTATATGCATTGTTATTATGATAATATTTCTCACCCTTCTGCTGGAATGATGTCCTACATGACATCGTTCAGGTATCAAGGAGTAGTATTACTCGTAGTTACGAGGTCTCTTTTGGTGTAGCCGTTTAGTGATTTAATTATGTTGGGTTGAGTCATGCTCTGGTCATGTAACACTGGGATCGCTTCAGTTGTGTTTAAGATATACATTATGTGCTCTATAAACGTGTTTATATCCATTGGAGTATTATGATGTTGGCCTTAGTGCCTAAGTGATGTTGTTTTATGTGATAAAAACAAATGTTTCTTTTATGAAAATTATGGTATAATTGAATCCGCTGCTACATGCAAAGTGAAGTTTTGTAAAGCATAATTTTATATTGAAATAGTAATGAGCATGACAGGTGGTTTTGATATTTTGAAAGTTATGTGTAATGCCCTTTTGTAAATGCATGGAAATTTACTCTAATTATTAATATATTATCCGTGGGGGTTTAGAAGGGTGTTACACAGACCGCCCACCAAAATGATGACGGAGCGAAACTCACACCCGCCACTTCCACCAAAAGGATGATAGGACAAACACTATCGCACAATCCGACGTTAAAAAGATGACATACCCCCACCAAAAGGATGACGGAACGAAACACACACCGACCACTACAACAAAAAGGATGATAGGACAAACACTATCGGACAATCTGACATCAAGAAGATAACAGACCCCCCACAAAAGGATGACGGAGCGAAACTCACGCACGCCACTATCACCAAAAGGATGATAAGACAAACACTATCACACACTCTGACAGCAATTACGATGACAGACCTCCCACTAAAAGGATGACGGAGCGAAACTCACACCGGGCACTACCACCAAAAGGATGATAGGACAAACTCTATCGCACAATATTACATCAATAACGATGACCGACCCCCCACCAAAAGGATGACATAGCGAAACTCACACCGACCGCTACGACCAAAAGGATGATATGACAAACACTGTCGCATAATTTGACATCAATTACGATGACAGACCCCCCACCAAAAGGATGACGAAGTGAAACTCACACCGACCGTTATCACCAAATGGATGATAAGACAAACACCATCGCACACTCTGACATCAATTACGATGACATACCGCTCACCAAAAGGATTACGGAGCGAAACTCACACCCGCCACTTCCACGAAAAGGATGATAGGACAAACACTATCGCACAATCCGACGTTAAAAAGATGACATACCCCCACCAAAAGGATGACGAAATGAAACACACACCGACCACTACAACAAAAAGGATGATAGGACAAACACTATCGCACAATCTGACATCAATAATATAACAGACCCCCCACAAAAGGATGACGGAGCGAAACTCACGCACGCCACTATCACCAAAAGGATGATAAGACGAACACTATCACACACTCTGACACCAATTACGATGACAGACCCACCACCAAAAGGACGACGGAGCGAAACTCACACCCGCCACTACCACCAAAAGGATGATAGGACAAACTCTATCGCACAATATGACATCAATAACGATGACAGACCCCTCACCAAAAGGATGACAGAGCAAAACTCACACCGGCCGCTACCAATAAAAGGATGATAGCACAAACACTATCGCATAATCTGATATCAATTACGATGACAGACCCCCCACCAAAAGGATGACGAAGCGAAACTGACACCGACCGCTATCACCAAAAGGATGATAAGATAAACACTATCGCACACTCTGACACCAATTACAATGACAGACCCCCCACCAAAAAGATTACGGAGCGAAACTCACACCGGCCACTACCACCAAAAGGATGATAGGACAAACTCTATCGCACAATATGATATCAACAACAATGACAGACCCCCCACCAAAAGGATGACGGAGCCAAACTCACACCAGCCACTACCACCAAAAGATTGATAGGACAAATACGATCACATAACCAGACATAAATTAGGATGAGAGACCGCCCACCAAAAGGATGATGTAGCGAAACTGACACCCGCCACTACCACCAAAAGGATGATAGGACAAACACTATTGCACAATCCGACATCAACAAGATGACAGACCCCCCACCAAAAGGATTACGGAACAAAACTCACACCGACTGATATCACCAAAAGGATGATAAAACAAACACTATCGCACACTCTGACATCAACTACGATGACAGACCGCCCACCAAAAGGATGACGGAGCAAAACTCACACCCGCCACTTCCACCAAAAGGATGATAGGACAAACACTATCGCACAATCCGACGTTAAAAAGATTACATACCCCCACCAAAAGGATGACGGAACGAAACACACACCGACCACTACAACAAAAAGGATGATAGGAAAAACACTATCGCACAATCTGACATCAATAAGATAACAGACCCCCCACAAAAGGATGATGGAGTGAAACACACGCACGCCACTATCACCAAAAGGATGATAAGACAAACACTATCACACACCCTGACACTAATTACGATGACAGACCCCCCACCAAAAGGATGACGGAGCGAAACTCACACCGGCCACTACCACCAAAAGGATGATAGGACAAACCCTATCGCACAATATGACATGAATAACGATGACCGACCTCCCACCAAAAGGATGACAGAGCGAAACTGACTCCGGCCGCTACGACCAAAAGGATGATATGACAAACACTACCGCATAATCTGACATCAATTACGATGACAGACCCCCCACCAAAAGGATGACGAAGCGAAACTCACACCAACCGCTATCACCAAAAGGATGATAAGACAAACACTATCGCACACTCTGACATCAATTATGTTGACAGACCGCCCACCAAAAGGATTACGGAGCGAAACTCACACCCGCCACTTCCTCCAAAAGGATGATAGGACAAACACTATCGCACAATCCGACGTTAAAAAGATGACATACCCCCCACCAAGAGGATGACGGAACGAAACACACACCGACCACTAAAAAAAAAAGGATGATAGGACAAACACTATCGCACAATCTGACATCAATAAGATAACAGACCCCCCACAAAAGGATGACGGAGCGAAACTCACGCACGCTGATAACACAAAATAGTATATATATATTGATGCATAATTTAACTAATGTTTAACTGTTTTCGATCCAATTTCGGGTTCTTTCCATGTTATTTGTCTGACATTTTGCAGATTTTTGATAATCACGTCTAAACAAAGCAATATGAAGAAAAGAAGCAATTACAGATGAAGTATGGACGAAAACCGGATGAAAACAACATGAAAAACGCAGAATGCATATTTTGCTGCTGTGACGACCGTCACAGCTCCATGACGACCGTCACACGGGTGACGACCGTCATGCAGGCAAAAACGCCCAACTTCAAATGCACGTGCAAAATACACTTCCAAGTCCCAAATAGTGGACCACTACTCCCTGATATTTCTGCCTCTAAGTCCACCTTCTTCAAGTTATAACCGTTAGAATTCTATTTCTATAAAAGGGGAAGGAGGGGAGCTGAGAAAGGGAGCCGCATTCAGACAACGAAGTGCTACCCAATTTCATTTCCAGAGCAAAAGTTCAGTTTTATTTCTTTCTATTTTTTTGTTTCCTTTTATTTCTTCTGTAATTCCTATTTCCCTTGTAATAATAATTCAGACGGGATTTGATAATAACCGGTTGAAAAATTTCCTTTTCAAAAGTTGTTTATGGTCTGATTGTTTAAATTTAATTACTGAATAAACTTCGTCGCGAAAGCGAGAACTTATTTAAAAGTAGTTTTGCCACGAAAGTGGGAAATTAATTAAGGTACGAACCAACAAGCGAAAGCTGCGGTAAGACCAGATAGTAAACACTGGTCATTTGTTTTAATAACAGCGAAAGCACTTTAAAATGAATTAGAACTTAGAGATTTCCAAAAAATAGTTTTAACCCCGAATGGGACACGAAAGCGTACATTTGGCCCTTAGAATTATGACTAGCGTCAACAACCATCGTGAGACGAAAGTCTTCAGATCACTATTTTCTGCTTAAATAAATACTGAAAAATATTTCATACACCGGTAACTTGTCAAATCCCCGAAGAACACAATTACTGCATATCGATTCACGTAATTATAATTCAAGTAAACTTTCTAGTTTCCTTTAGTGACAAAAATCATTTCCCTTAAACATTATCTACCTAGCTAAACATAGTAACTCCCGAGAACACTAGTTTGATTACGAGTCCCTGTGGGATCAATATCTTTTATTACTACGCGATAGACTGTGCACTTGCAGTTAAGTTGTATTAGACACAGAAAGTCGCGATCACACGCCACTATCACCAAAAGGATGATAAGATAAACACTATCACACACTCTGACACCAATTACGATGACAGACCGACCACCAAAAGGACAACGGAGCGAAACTCACACCCGCCACTACCACCAAAAGGATGATAGGACAAACTCTATCGCACAATATGACATCAATAACGATGACAGACCCCCCACCAAAAGGATGACAGACCAAAACTCACACCAGCCGCTACCAATAAAAGGATGATAGGACAAACACTATCGCATAATCTGACATCAATTACGATGACAGACCCCCCACCAAAAGGATGACGAAGCGAAACTCACACCCACCGCTATCACCAAAAGAATGATAAGACAAACACTATCGCACACTCTGACACCAATTACAATGACAGACCCCCCACCAAAAGGATTACGGAGCGAAACTCACACCGGCCACTACCACAAAAAGGATGATAGGACAAACTCTATCGCACAATATGACATCAATAACAATGACAGACCCCCCACCAAAAGGATGACGGAGCCAAACTCACACCAGCCACTACCACCAAAAGAATGATAGGACAAACTGGATCACACAACCTGACATCAATTACGATGAGAGACCGCCCACCAAAAGGATGATGGAGCGAAACTGAAACCCGCCACTACCACCAAAAGGATGATAGGACAAACACTATTGAACAATCCGACATCAACAAGATGACAGACCCCCCACCAAAAGGATGACGGAACGAAACTCACACCGACCGATATCACCAAAAGGATGATAAGACAAACACTATCGCACAATATGAAATCAATAACGATGACAGACCCCCCACCAAAAGGATGACGGAGCGAAACTCACACCGGCCGCTACCACCAAAAGGAAGATAGGACAAACACTATCGCATAATCTGACATCAATTACGATTACAGACCCCCCACAAAAAGGATGACATAACGAAACTCACACCAGCCACTACCACCAAAAGGATGATAGGACAAACTCTATCGCACAATATGACATCAATAACGATGACAGACCCCCCACCAAAAGAATGACAGAGCGAAACTCACATCGGCCACTACCACCAAAAGGATGATATGACAAACTCTTTCGCAAAATATGACATCAATAACAATGACAGACCCCCCACCAAAAGGATGACGGAGCCAAACTCACACCCGCCACTACCACCAAAAGAATGATAGGACAAACACGATCACACAACCTGACGTCAGTTACGATGAGAGACCGCCCACCAAAAGGATGATGGAGCGAAACTGACACCCGCCACTACCACCAAAAGGATGATAGGAAAAACACTATTGCACAGTCCGACATCAACAAGATGATAGACCCCCCACCAAAAGGATGACGGAACGAAACTCACACGGACCGATATCACCAAAAGGATGATAAGGCAAACACTATCGCACAATATGACTTCAATAACGATGAAGACCCCCACGAAAAGGATGACGGAGTGAAACTCACACCGGTCGCTACCACAAAAAGGATGATAGGACAAACACTATCGCATAATCTGACATCAATTACGATTACAGACCCCCCACAAAAAGGATGACAGAACGAAACTCACACCAGCCACTACCACCAAAAGGATGATAGGACAAACTATATCGCATAATATGACATCCATAACGATGACAGACCCCCCACAAAAAGGATGACAAAAGCAAACTCACATCGACCGCTACCACCAAAAGGATGATAGGATAAACTCTATCGCACAATATGACATCAATAACGATGACAGACCCCCCACCAAAAGGATGACGGAGCGAAACTCACATTGGCCGTTACCACTAAAAGGAAGATAGGATAAACACTATCTCCTAATCTAACATCAATTACGATGACAGACCTCCCACCAAAAGGATGACAGAGCGAAACTCACACCGGTCACTACCACCAAAAGGATGATAGGACAAACTCTATCGCACAATATGACATCAATAACAATGACAGACCCCCCACCAAAAGGATGACAGAGCGAAACTCACACCGGCCGCTACCACCAAAAGGAAGATAGGACAAACACTATCGCATAATCTGACATCAATTACGATTACAGACCCCCCACAAAAAGGAAGACAGAACGAAACTCTCACCAGCCTCTACCACCAAAAGGATGATAGGACAAACTCTATCGCACAATATGACATCAATAACGATGACAGACCCCCCACCAAAAGGATGACAGAGCGAAACTCACATCGGCCAGTACCACCAAAAGGATGATATGACAAACTCTTTCGTAAAATATGACATCAATAACAATGACAGAACCCCTACCAAAAGGATGACGGAGCCAAACTCACACCAGCCACTACCACCAAAAGAATGATAGGACAAACACGATCACACAACCTGACGTCAGTTACGACGAGAGACCGCCCACCAAAAGGATGATGGAGCAAAACTGACACCCGCCACTACCTCCAAAAGGATGATTGGACAAACACTATTGCACAATCCGACATCAACAAGATGACAAACCCCCCACCAAAACGATGACGGAACGAAACTCACACCGACCGATATCACCAAAAGGATGATAAGACAAACACTATCGCACCTTATGACATCAATAACGATGACAAAGCGAAACTCACAACGGCCGCTACCACCAAAAGGATGATAGGACAAACACTATGGCATAATCTGACATCAATTACGATTATAGACCCCCCCACAAAAAGGATGACAGAACGAAACTCACACCGTCCACTACCACCAAAAGGATGATAGGACAAACTCTATCGCACAATATGACATCAATAACAATGACAGACCCCCACCAAAAGGATGACAGAGCGAAACTCACACCGGCCGCTACCACCAAAAGGAAGATAGGACAAACACTATCGCATAATCTGACATCAATTACGATTACAGACCCCCAACAAAACGGATGACAGAACGAAACTCACACCAGCCACTACCACCAAAAGGATGATAGGACAAGCTCTATCGCACAATATGACATCAATAACAATGACAGACCCCCCACCAAAAGGATGACAGAGCGAAACTCACATCGGCCACTACCACCAAAAGGATGATATGACAAACTCTTTCGCAAAATATGACATCAATAACAATGACAGAACCCCTACCAAAAGGATGACAAAGCCAAACTCACACCAGCCACTACCACCAAAAGAATGATAGGACAAACACGATCACACAACCTGACGTCAGTTACGACGAGAGACCGCCCACCAAAAGGATGATGGAGCAAAACTGACACCCGCCACTACCTCCAAAAGGATGATAGGACAAACACTATTGCACAATCCGACATCAACAAGATGACAAACCCCCCACCAAAACGATGACGGAACGAAACTCACACCGATTGATATCACCAAAAGGATGATAAGACAAACACTATCGCACCTTATGACATCAATAACGATGACAGAACCCCCACCAAAAGGATGACGGATCGAAACTCACACTGGCCGCTACCACCAAAAGGAAGATAGGAAAAACACTATCGCATAATCTGACATCAATTACGATTACAGACCCCCGACAAAAAGGATGACAGAACGAAACTCACACCAGTCACTACCACCAAAAGGATGATAGGACAAGCTCTATCGCACAATATGACATCAATAACAATGACAGACCCCCCACCAAAAGGATGACAGAGCGAAACTCACATCGGCCACTACCACCAAAAGGATGATATGACAAACTCTTTCGCAAAATATGACATCAATAACAATGACAGAACCCCTACCAAAAGGATGACGGAGCCAAACTCACACCAGCCACTACCACCAAAAGAATGATAGGACAAACACGATCACACAACCTGACGTCAGTTACGACGAGAGACCGCCCACCAAAAGGATGATGGAGCAAAACTGACACCCGCCACTACCTCCAAAAGGATGATAGGACAAACACTATTGCACAATCCGACATCAACATGTTGACAAACCCCCCACCAAAACGATGACGGAGCGAAACTCACACCGACCGATATCACCAAAAGGATGATAAGACAAACACTATCGCACCTTATGACATCAATAACGATGATAGAACCCCCACCAAAAGGATGACGGAGCGAAACTCACACCGGCCGCTACCACCAAAAGGATGATAGGACAAACACTATGGCATAATCTGACATCAATTACGATTATAGACCCCCCCCACAAAAAGGATGATAGAACGAAACTCACACCAGCCACTACCACCAAAAGGATGATAGGACAAACTCTATCGCACAATATGACATCAATAACGGTGACAGACCCCCCAGCACAAGGATGACAGAGCGAAACTCACATCGGCCGCTACCACCAAAAGGATGATAGACAAACTCTATCGCACAATATGACCTCAATAACGATGACAGACCCCCCATCAAAAGGATGACGGAGAGAAACTCACAACGGCCGCTACCACCAAAAGGAAGATAGGATAAACACTATCGCATAATCTGACATCAATTACGATGACAAACCCCCCACCAAAAGGATGACGAAGCGAAACTCACACCGACCGCTATCACCAAAAGGATGATAAGACAAACACTATCGCACACTCTGACACCAATTACGATGATAGACCTCCCACCAAAAGGATGACAGAGCGAAACTCACACCGGTCACTACCACCAAAAGGATGATAGGACAAACTCTATCGCACAATATGACATCAATAACAATGACAGACCCCTAACAAATGGATGACAGAGCGAAACTCACACCGGCCGCTACCACCAAAAGGAAGAAAGGACAAACACTATCGCATAATCTGACATCAATTACGATTACAGACCCCCCACAAAAAGGATGACAGAACGAAACTCACACCAGCCACTACCACCAAAAGGATGATAGGACAAACTCTATCGCACAATATGACATCAATAACAATGACAGACCCCCCACCAAAAGGATGACAGAGCGAAACTCACATCGGCCACTACCACCAAAAGGATGATATGACAAACTCTTTCACAAAATATGACATCAATAACAATGACAGAACCCCTACCAAAAGGATGACGGAGCCAAACTCACACCAGCCACTACCACCAAAAGAATGATAGGACAAACACGATCACACAACCTGACGTCAGTTACGACGAGAGACCGCCCACCAAAAGGATGATGGAGCAAAACTGACACCCGCCACTTCCTCCAAAAGGATGATAGGACAAACACTATTGCACAATCCGACATCAACAAGATGACAAACCCCCCACCAAAACGATGACGGAGCAAAACTCACACCGACCGATATCACCAAAAGGATGATAAGACAAACACTATCGCACCCTATGACATCAATAACGATGACAGAACCCCCACCAAAAGGATGACGGAGTGAAACTCACACCGGCCGCTACCACCAAAAGGATGATAGGACAAACACTATGGCATAATCTGACATCAATTACGATTATAGACCCCCCCACACAAAGGATGACAGAACGAAACTCACACCAGCCACTACCACCAAAAGGATGATAGGACAAACTCTATCGCACAATATGACATCAATAACGGTGACAGACCCCCCACCACAAGGATGACAAAGCGAAACTTACATCGGCCGCTACCACCAAAAGGATGATAGACAAACTCTATCGCACAATATTACATCAAAAACGATGACAGACCCCCCACCAAAAGGATGACGGAGCGAAACTCACAACGACCGCTCCCACCAAAAGGAAGATAGGATAAACACTATCGCATAATCTGACATCAATTACGATGACAAACCCCCCACCAAAAGGATGACGAAGCGAAACTCACACCAACCGCTATCACCAAAAGGATGATAAGACAAACACTATCGCACACTCTGACACCAATTACGATGATAGACCTCCCACCAAAAGGATGACAGAGCGAAACTCACACCGGTCACTACCACCAAAAGGATGATAGGACAAACTCTATCGCACAATATGACATCAATAACAATGACAGACCACTAACAAATGGATGACAGAGCGAAACTCACACCGGCCGCTACCACCAAAAGGAAGAAAGGACAAACACTATCGCATAATCTGACATCAATTATGATTACAGACCCCCCACAAAAAGGATGACAGAACGAAACTCACACCAGCCACTACCACCAAAAGGATGATAGGACAAACTCTATCGCACAATATGACATCAATAACAATGACAGACCCCCCACCAAAAGGATGACAGAGCGAAACTCACATCGGCCACTACCACCAAAAGGATGATATGACAAACTCTTTCACAAAATATGACATCAATAACAATGACAGAACCCCTACCAAAAGGATGACGGAGCCAAACTCACACCAGCCACTACCACCAAAAGAATGATAGGACAAACACGATCACACAACCTGACGTCAGTTACGACGAGAGACCGCCCACCAAAAGGATGATGGAGCAAAACTGACACCCGCCACTTCCTCCAAAAGGATGATAGGACAAACACTATTGCACAATCCGACATCAACAAGATGACAAACCCCCCACCAAAACGATGACGGAGCAAAACTCACACCGACCGATATCACCAAAAGGATGATAAGACAAACACTATCGCACCTTATGACATCAATAACAATGACAGAACCCCCACCAAAAGGATGACGGAGCGAAACTCACACCGGCCGCTACCACCAAAAGGATGATAGGACAAACACTATGGCATAATCTGACATCAATTACGATTATAGACCCCCCCACACAAAGGATGACAGAACGAAACTCACACCAGCCACTACCACCAAAAGGATGATAGGACAAACTCTATCGCACAATATGACATCAATAACGGTGACAGACCCCCCACCACAAGGATGACAAAGCGAAACTCACATCGGCCGCTACCACCAAAAGGATGATAGACAAACTCTATCGCACAATATTACATCAAAAACGATGACAGACCCCCCACCAAAAGGATGACGGAGCGAAACTCACAACGACCGCTCCCACCAAAAGGAAGATAGGATAAACACTATCGCATAATCTAACATCAATTACGATGACAAACCCCCCACCAAAAGGATGACGAAGCGAAACTCACACCAACCGCTATCACCAAAAGGATGATAAGACTAACACTATCGCACACTCTGACACCAATTACGATGATAGACCTCCCACCAAAAGGATGACAGAGCGAAACTCACACCGGCCACTACCACCAAAAGGATGATAGGACAAACTCTATCGCACAATATGACATCAATAACAATGACAGACCTCTAACAAAAGGATGACAGAGCGAAACTCACACCGGCCGCTACCACCAAAAGGAAGAAAGGACAAACACTATCCCATAATCTGACATCAATTACGATTACAGACCCCCCACAAAAAGGATGACAGAACGAAACTCACACCAGCCACTACCACCAAAAGGATGATAGGACAAACTCTATCGCACAATATGACATCAATAACAATGACAGACCCCCCACCAAAAGGATGACAGAGCGAAACTCACATCGGCCACTACCACCAAAAGGATGATATGACAAACTCTTTCACAAAATATGACATCAATAACAATGACAGAACCCCTACCAAAAGGATGACGGAGCCAAACTCACACCAGCCACTACCACCAAAAGAATGATAGGACAAACACGATCACACAACCTAACGTCAGTTACGACGAGAGACCGCCCACCAAAAGGATGATGGAGCAAAACTGACACCCGCCACTTCCTCCAAAAGGATGATAGGACAAACACTATTGCACAATCCGACATCAACAAGATGACAAACCCCCCACCAAAACGATGACGGAGCGAAACTCACACCGACCGATATCACCAAAAGGATGATAAGACAAACGCTATCGTACCTTATGACATCAATAACGATGACAGAACCCCCACCAAAAGGATGACGGAGCGAAACTCACACCGGCCGCTACCACCAAAAGGATGATAGGACAAACACTATGGCATAATCTGACATCAATTACGATTATAGACCCCCCCACACAAAGGATGACAGAACGAAACTCACACCAGCCACTACCACCAAAAGGATGATAGGACAAACTCTATCGCACAATATGACATCAATAACGGTGACAGACCCCCCACCACAAGGATGACAAAGCGAAACTCACATCGGCCGCTACCACCAAAAGGATGATAGACAAACTCTATCGCACAATATTACATCAAAAACGATGACAGACCCCCCACCAAAAGGATGACGGAGCGAAACTCACAACGACCGCTCCCACCAAAAGGAAGATAGGATAAACACTATCGCATAATCTGACATCAATTACGATGACAAACCCCCCACCAAAAGGATGACGAAGCGAAACTCACACCAACCGCTATCACCAAAAGGATGATAAGACAAACACTATCGCACACTCTGACACCAATTACGATGATAGACCTCCCACCAAAAGGATGACAGAGAGAAACTCACACCGGCCACTACCACCAAAAGGATGATAGGACAAACTCTATCGCACAATATGACATCAATAACAATGACAGACCCCTAACAAAAGGATGACAGAGCGAAACTCACACCGGCCGCTACCACCAAAAGGAAGAAAGGACAAACACTATCGCATAATCTGACATCAATTACGATTACAGACCCCCCACAAAAAGGATGACAGAACGAAACTCACACCAGCCACTACCACCAAAAGGATGATAGGACAAACTCTATCGCACAATATGACATCAATAACAATGACAGACCCTCCACCAAAAGGATGACAGAGCGAAACTCACATCGGCCACTACCACCAAAAGGATGATATGACAAACTCTCTCGCAAAATATGACATCAATAACAATGACAGAACCCCTACTAAAAGGATGACGGAGCCAAACTCACACCAGCCACTACCACCAAAAGAATGATAGGACAAACACGATCACACAACCTGACGTCAGTTACGACGAGAGACCGCCCACCAAAAGGATGATGGAGCAAAACTGACACCCGCCACTACCTCCAAAAGGAAGATAGGACAAACACTATTGCACAATCCGACATCAACAAGATGACAAACCCCCCACCAAAACGATGACGGAACGAAACTCACACCGACTGATATCACCAAAAGGATGATAAGACAAACACTATCGCACCTTATGACATCAATAACGATGACAGAACCCCCACCAAAAGGATGACGGAGCGAAACTCACACCGGCCGCTACCACCAAAAGGATGATAGGACAAACACTATGGCATAATCTGACATCAATTACGATTATAGACCCCCCCCCCCCACAAAAAGGATGACAGAACGAAACTCACACCAGCCACTACCACCAAAAGGATGATAGGACAAACTCCATCGCACAATATGACATCAATAACGATGACAGACCCCCCACCACAAGGATGACAAAGCGAAACTCACATCGGCCGCTACCACCAAAAGGAAGATACGACAAACTCTATCGCACAATATGACATCAATAACGATGACAGACCCCCCACCAAAAGGATGACGGAGTGAAACTCACAACGGCCGCTACCACCAAAAGGAAGATAGGATAAACACTATCGCATAATCTGACATCAATTACGATGACAAACCCCCCACCAAAAGGATGACGAAGCGAAACTCACACCGACCGCTATCACCAAAAGGATGATAAGACAACCACTATCGCACACTCTGACACCAATTATGATGGTAGACCCCACACAAAAAGGATGACGGAGCGAAACTCACACCGGCCACTACCACCAAAAGGATGATAGGACAAACACCATCGCACAATCTGACATTAATTAAGATGACACACCTCCCACCAAAAGGATGACGGAGCGAAACTCACACCCGCCACTACCACCAAAAGGATGATAGGACAATCACTATCGCGCAATCCGACATCAACAAGATGATAGACCCCCCACCAAAAGGATGACGGAGCGAAACTCACACCGGCCGCTACCACCAAAAGGACGATAAGACAAACACTATCGCACACTCTGACACCAATTACAACGACAGACCCCCCACCAAAAGGATTACGGAGCAAAACTCACACCGGCCACTACCACCAAAAGGATGATAGGACAAACTCTATCGCACAATATGACATCAATAACAATGACAGACCCCCCACCAAAAGGATGACGGAGCGAAACTCACACCAGCCACTACCACCAAAAGCATGATAGGATAAACACGATCACACAACCTGACATCAATTACGATGAGAGACCTCCCACCAAAAGGATGATGGAGCGAAACTGACACCCGCCACTACCAGCAAAAGGATGATAGGACAAACACTATCGCACAATCCGACATCAACAAGATGACAGACCCCCCACCAAAAGATTGACGAAGCGAAACTCACAACGACCGCTATCACCAAAAGGATGATAAGACAAACACTATCACTCACTCTGACACCAATTACGATGACAGACCCCCCACCAAAAGGATGACGGAGCGAAACTCACACCGACTACTACCATCAAAAGGATGATAGGACAAACTCTATCGCAGAATATGACATCAATAACGATGACATACCCCCCCACCAAAAGGATGACGGAGCGAAATTCACACCGGACAATACCACCAAAAAAATGATAGGACAAACACGATCACAGAACCTGACATCAATTACGATGACAGATCTCCCACCAAAAGGATGACGGAGCGAAACTCACACCCGCCACTACCACGAAAAGGATGATAGGACAAACACTATCGCATAATCCGACATTAACAAGATGACAGACCCCCCACCAAAAGCATGATGGAATGAAACACCCACCGACCACTACAACCAAAAGGATGATAGGACAAACACTATCGCACAATCTGACATCAATAAGATAACAGACCCCCCACAAAAGGAGGACAGAGCGAAACTCACGTACGCCACTATCACCAAAAGGATGATAAGACAAACACTATCGCACACTCTGACACCAATTACGATGACAGACCCTCCACCAAAAGGATGACAGAGCGAAACTCACACCGGCCACTACCACTAAAAGGATGATAGGACAAACTCTATCGCACAATATGACATCAATAACGATGGCAGACCCCCCACCAAAATGATGACGGAGCGAAACTCACACTGGCCGCTACCACCAAAAGGATGATAGAACAAACACTGTCGCATAATCTGACGTCAATTACGATGACAGACCCCCCACCAAAAGGATGAAGAAGTGAAACTCACACCGACCGCTATCACCAAAAGGATGAGAAGACAAACACTATCGCACACTCTGACACCAATTACGATGACAAACCTCCCACCAAAAGGATGACAGAGCGAAACTCACACCGGCCACTACCACCAAAAGGATGATAGGACAAACTCTATCGCACAATATGACATCAATAACGATGACAGACCCCCCACCATAAGGATGACAGAAGCAAACTCACATCGGCCGCTACCACCAAAAGGATGGTAGGACAAACTCTATCCCACAATATGACATCAATAACGATGAGAGACCGCCCACCAAAAGGATGACAGAGCGAAACTCACACCCACCACTAACACCAAAAGGATGATAGGACAAACACTATCGCATAATCCGACATTAACAAGATGACAGACCCCCCACCAAAAGGATGACAGAACGAAACACCCACCGACCACTACAACCAAAAGGATGATAGGACAAACACTATCGCACAATCTGACATCAATAAGATAACAGACCCCCCACAAAAGGATGACAGAGCGAAACTCACGTACGCCACTATCACCAAAAGGATGATAAGACAAACTCTATCGCACAATATGACATCAATAACAATGACAGACCCCCTACCAAAAGGATGACAGAAGCAAACTCACATCGGCCTCTACCACCAAAAGGATGATAGGACAAACTCTATCACACAATATGACATCAATAATGATGACAGACCCCCCATCAAAAGGATGACGGAGCAAAACTCACATCGGCCGCTACCACCAAAAGGAAGATAGGATAAACACTATCGCATAATCTTACATCAATTACGATGACAGACCCCCCACCAAAAGAATGACGAAGTGAAACTCACACCGAACGCTATCACCAAAAGGATGATAAGACAAACACTATCGCACACTCTGACACCAATTACGATGACAGACCTCCCACCAAAAGGATGACAGAGCGAAACTCACACCGGCCACTACCACCAAAAGGATGATAGGACAAACTCTATCGCACAATATGACATCAATAACAATGACAGACCCCCCACCTAAAGGATTACGGAGCCAAACTCACACCAGCCACTGTAACACCCCACTTCCCAAAATCAATTAAATTAATAAACATTATAAATAAACAAAATCAGAGTTCCAATTCTCCCAAGTGGGATATCACATAAAAACAACGTTTCCTTATAAAAAGGTTTTTCTCCCAATACAGCAGAATGTTAAATAATAAAATTCAATAAAAGTTTGATACGTTCACAGGGAAATAAAATATAAGTTCAACATAAAGCAAAAAAAAACACCCAAGTCCCGTGCTACGTATCAGAGCATCCTAGACTCGACAATCACACCAATATCCAAGCTAGCTAAGCACCATGATTATCTGTACTTCCGAAGAAGCACAGACCACAACAACAAAGGGGTGAGAAAACATGATCAAAAATATAATGGTAATGTAATACATGTAAATAAGGTAGTACAACACACCAACACACCAAGATTCACCCCTAACAACACCATATGACGAACCTACTGTTCAAATTACAATATAACATATTATAATGCAAAATGCAACTCAACACCATGCATGTGGTACCGACTCGTTGGTTCATTCAATCGAACCTGGATAGATCACTTACGCACCTCCTGAGACATGATCTATCCCCCACTATTCTCCACAAAGGAGTATGGATGAATCACTTACGCTCCTCCTGAGACATGATTCATCCCACCAAAACACCATGATATGCACACACCAATGCATAACTAATATATTTAGGCACTCAACGTGCACACGATCCTCCTGATCATATCATCATACATCAATGCATATATGTACAGATATAACATACACCAACACCATATAAATCAACCAGATAGTAAACAAGTTCATATTCTATCACCAAGATACAAACACATCCCACTACTCGGGGATACACGATCCTACTGATCACTACATACATATATATCAACTAATTGCTCACCAACAATATCAAGGGAAACGCGTACTATCACCAATTACACAAGTTATATCCCATACTCATCATTTTCACACTACAGCAAGGCTAGAAGGATCACACGAGACCAATGCTCGAATCCAACACATCACAAAAATTCATCTGGTTCTGCTACGTTCGCTGGGATTCGCCAGGCGAAGCCTCGTAGCGAACCTTCGCTGGCATTCGCCAGGCGAACCTGCTGGCGAAGCCCTCATTTCTCTATCGTGCACTCGCCAGGCGAACCTTCGCTGGTCACACTCGCCAGGCGAAGTTCCTACCCTTTAGGTCTGGGACTTAATTCTGAATTATTCGCTGCCACTCGCCTCAGCTCGCCAAGCGAACACTCGCCTCCACTCGCCAGGCGAAGCTTCGCCAACACTCGCCAGGCGAAGCCCAGCGAATGCTGCGATTTCACCAATTTCTCACAGTTCTGCAGATTGCTATCTAGGCCAAATAACTCTAATCTCCTATTCCAATTCACACCTTAACATCAGTACCAACATTACACGTAATTCAGCCTAAATGATTCCTAATCCCAATCTCAAAATCATCACCTAGACACTTTATGGATACATCAAAATCCCTACAGAATTTCCCTAAAAACCGTAAAATCACCTATATGCCAAATTGGCCAAAAACAACAATTCATCAACGTTTAATATCCAACCATCAAAAATCAACAACAATCACCACATATAATACAGAAAATCATATATCGATCAATCTCCTACGGGGTTAAGGACTCCCCACTACCCTATACATGTATATACCATTCCTAATCAAATTTCTCCCCCCTTACCTTGTTAATCGGTTGATTGATGAAAGAACCCTCCAAGATTTGGCCAATTCTGATTTTCCCCCGTTCCTTCGTTCTTCGCTCCCTTTTCCGTTCTTCTCACTTCTCTCCTTTCTATCGTGACTTCTCACACTTCTCTCTAACTTCTCACAATGTATCGTAACAACCACTAACCCCTCACATTCTCTATTTTAATTCTCTAATCCCAATAATAATAATAATTTAATAATAATAATAATAACTTAATAAAATAATAATAATAATAATATTATTATCTCACCAAAATAATAATAATATTAATAACAATAGTAACTATAATAAATATAATAATAATAATAATAATATTCCCACCAATATTAATATTACACACTATATTATTATATTCATCAAAACACCACCAATAATCCTCCCACATTAAGGACACCCACCAAACATCACCAAATACACCCCCACCAAAGGGCACACCAACCCATAATATTTAAAATAATAATAAAATGACTAAATAATTAAAATGGGTGTTACAACTCTCCCCCACTTTAATTATTTTCGTCCTTGAAAATTACCCGATGGAAATAGCTCCGGATACGCTTCTCGCATCCTGCTTTCCAACTCCCAGGTCACACTGCCTCCTGCAGCACCTCCCCAAGCTACCTTCACCAAAGGTATCTCTTTCCCTCGGAGTTGTTTCATCTTACGGTCCTCGATCCTCAACGGCATCGTCTCAACAGTAAGATTCTCCCGAATCTGAACATTATCTCTCTGAATCACATGAGATGGATCAGAAACATACTTTCGCAATTGCGACACATGAAACACATCATGTAAGTTTGACAACTTAGGCGGCAACGCCACCCTATAAGCCACATCACCAATTCTCTGCAAAATCTCATAAGGTCCAATGAACTTAGGATCCAGCTTCTTGGACTTCAATGCGCGACCCACACCAGTCATCGGATTAACTCTTAGGAATACGTGATCACCTACACAGAATTCCAACTCTTTCCTCCGATTATCATGATAGCTTTTCTGCCTACTCTGAGACACTTTCAATTTCTCACGAATCATTTGAATTGTCTCAGTAGTCTGCTGTACAATTTCTGGCCCAAGCACCATATTCTCACCAGTTTCATACCAACACAGAGGAGTCCTACACCTCCTCCCATACAAAGCTTCAAACGGTGCCATTCCAATACTCGAATGGTAACTGTTATTGTACATGAACTCAATCAATGGTAAATGAGTATCCCACGCACCACCCTTTTCTAACACACAAGCTCTCAACAAATCTTCAAGCGACTGAATAGTCCTCTCCGACTGACCATCAGTTTGCGGATGATAAGCTGAACTCAATTTCAACTTAGTTCCCAAAGCTTCCTGCAAGCTCTTCCAAAATTCCGAAGTAAACCGCGGATCTCTATCCGACACAATACTGGACGGAACACCATGTAACTTCACAATTACCCGAATGTAAATCTCCGCCAGCTTCGTCAACGGAAAACTAATATTGATCGGCACGAAGTGTGCAGACTTCGTCAATCGATCCACAATCACCCATATAGCATCAAAACCTCTCGCCGTATTCGGCAAACCTGTCACAAAATCCAAAGTAATGCAATCCCGTTTCCAAACCGGAATCTCTAATGGTTGCATAAATCCAGAAGGTCTCTGGTGTTCCACCTTCGACTTTTGACATGTCAAACAGGCATACACAAATTGAGCTATGTCTCTTTTCATACCAGACCACCAAAATAATTTCTTCAAGTCATGATACATTTTCGTAGCTCCCGGATGAATACTCAGGCTACTACGATGTCCTTCGCTCAAAATTGAGTTTTTCAATTCTTCATCATCTGGTACACAAATCCTGCCTCTAAATCTCAACACACCTGTACTATCCAATTTAAAGTCACTATCGGAGTCACTCCCTACTCCAGGCATCAAATCTACCAATTTCACATCCAACTTCTGATTTTCTCTAATCATATCCAATAAGTCATTATTTACCTGCAACATACCCAACATTACACTATCTGCAGTAGTCTCACAAACCATGCTCAAATCTCTAAACTGTTCAATTAACTCAATTTCTTTCACCATCAGAGCTGCCATATGAATTGCTTTCCTACTCAAAGCATCTGCCACTACATTGGCCTTTCCTGGATGATAACTCAAACTGAAGTCATAATCCTTCAAAAATTCCAACCATCTTCTCTGCCTCATATTCAGCTCTTTCTGATCAAACAGGTATCTCAGACTCTTATGATCACTAAACACTTCAAATCTTGAACCATATAAATAGTGTCTCCAAATTTTCAACACAAAAACAACTGCAGCTAATTCAAGATCATGGGTCGGATAATTTCGCTCATGCACTCTCAATTGCCGCGATGCATATGCTACTACTTTACCATTCTGCATCAGAACCCCGCCTAATCCCATCTTAGACGCATCACAGTACACCACAAATGGTTCACTCGGAGTCGGTAACACTAACACCGGTGCCGTAGTCAATCTCTTTTTCAACTCTTCAAAACTTTCTTCACAAGCAGCATCCCATACAAAAACTTGGTTCTTTCTCGTCAACTGAGTTAATGGCAACGCCAAATTAGAGAACCCTTCAATAAACCTGCGGTAACCGGCTAACCCCAAAAAGCTTCTAATCTCTGTCGCTGTCTTCGGCGGTTCCCACTGCAATACTGCACTTACTTTTGACGGATCCACCGCTATTCCATCTTCAGATATTACATGCCCCAAGAAACTTACTTTCTTCAACCAAAAGTCACACTTTGACAGTTTAGCAAATAATTTATTTTCCTTCAACACTTGCAAGGCAATTCTCAGATGTCCTGCATGCTCTTCATCAGATTTAGAATAAATTAATATATCATCAATAAACACTACAATGAACTGATCCAAGTAAGAATGGAAAATTCTGTTCATATACTCCATAAATACTCCCGGTGCATTAGTCACTCCAAACGGCATTACAACATATTCGTAATGTCCATATCGAGTCCTAAAGGCAGTCTTCTGAATATCACCTTCTTTTACTCTCATCTGATGATAACCCGATCTTAAGTCGATCTTACTAAATACACGAGCTCCCACCAGCTGGTCCATCAAATCATCAATCCTAGGTAAAGGATACTTATTCTTAATAGTCACTTTATTCAATTGACGGTAATCGATGCACAGACGCATACTACCATCCTTCTTCTTCACCAACAACACTGGAGCTCCCCACGACGATACACTTGGTCTAATAAACTTTCTATCCAACAATTCTCCAATCTAAGACTTCAACTCAGCCAATTCCACTGCAGACATCCTGTACGGCGCCATAGAAATAGGTCTCGTACCATGAACAAGATCAATACCAAATTCTACTTCTCACGTCGAAGGCAATTCCGTAATGTCGTCAGGAAACACTTCCGGAAATTCATTCACCACTGCTAATTCCTCCATTGGCACTTTGTTATCCATCGATAAAGTTGCAAATAAAGCAAACACTCTAGTTTCATCTTCCAACAAGGCCCTCAATTCTTTATTAGACAAAGAACTTGCCACAACTTCCTCTTCAGGGGTCAGGAACAACAATTCCTTCCGAAAACAATCGATGTAGACTCGATTGAACTCTAACCAGTTCATACCCAGAATAACATCCAACTTACCAAGTGGTAGACAAATCAGATCCACTCCAAATTCTCTACCGAAAATAGTCAGCGGACACTTCAGGCATACCAAAGAAGTAGTCACTGAACATATAGAGGGTGTCTCAATAGTCATCTGTATCTCCAGAGTGGACGGTACTAAACCTATCCTCTCCACACAATCTACAGAAATAAACGAGTGCGTTGCACCCATATCAATAATAGCAATCAAAGGAATATTATTGATAATACAAGTACCTCTGATCACACGCTCATCACTGGCAGCTTGAGTTCCTGCCAAGGCAAACACTTTTCCACAGCCGGAGACGTTTGAGGCTTCTTCTGCTTCTCACAATGTGTACTGATATGACCATTCTCACCACAGTTATAACAGGTCGGCATAGTCGCTCTGCAATCAGCTATCACATGACCTGGTTTCCCACACTTAAAACATTTCTTGGCCTCATTAGGACAATCATTAGCACGGTGTCCCAAACCACCGCACCAAAAACATTTCCCTTCAGCAGATGATCTCCCATCTCTAGGCTTCTTATCAACAACAGCTTTACGTTTTCCCTTATCAGCAGCAACACTATAAGGAGTACCACTAAACCTCTGCTTACCCTTACGGTCATTAACAGCTTTGTAGTGCGCAATCCTTGCTCGGTTATCATTATCATAGATTCTGCTCCTGCCTACCAGCTCAGGATAGCTCCTGATCTTCTGACAAGCAATCCCCAACTTAATCTTTGGACGCAGTCCATTCTCAAACTTTAAGCACTTAGAGGTCATTGCCCCTTCCACATTATAGTGGGGACAATACTGCACCAGCTCCTCAAACTTGGCAGCATATTCTGCTACAGTCATGCTACCCTGTTTCAGCTATAAGAATTCAATTTCCTTAGCGCTTCGGATATCTTCCGGGAAATACTTCTCCAGAAAACCTTTCCGAACCACCTCCCAAGTAATGGTAGTTCCAGCAGCTTCCAACCTTTGGCGACTATTGTCCCACCAGGCTTCAGCTTCACCCTCCAGCATGTGAGTACCAAACCTCACCTTTTGCTCATCAGTACATTCCATAGTTCTGAAGATCTTCTCAATTGCCTTCAGCCACTTCTGAGCAGCTTCGGGGTCCAGAATTCCCCCTTCGAACGTTGGCGGCTTGTTGCTCCGAAACTGCGCCAAACTCCTGAATTGGGCATCTGCAGTTTGATTCTGATTAGCAACCGCCTGCGCCATTGCTTGCATAGCAGCAACTAATGCAGCATCGTTCCTTCCCGCCATACTTCTCAAAAAGAACAACACCAAGTTAAAAGATATCAAACTACATCATAAAGGACAGACTCAACTCGACTCAACAACACTGGCCGGACGGACCGACCTGCTCTGATACCAATTGTAACACCCCACTTCCCAAAATCAATTAAATTAATAAACATTATAAATAAACAAAATCAGAGTTCCAATTCTCCCAAGTGGGATATCACATAAAAACAACGTTTCCTTATAAAAAGGTTTTTCTCCAAATACAGCGGAATGTTAAATAATAAAATTCAATAAAAGTTTGATACGTTCACAGGGAAATAAAATATAAGTTCAACATAAAACAAATAAAAACGCCCAAGTCCCATGCTACGTATCAGAGCATCCTAGACTCGACAATCACACCAATATCCAAGCTAGCTAAGCACCTGGATTATCTGTACTTCCGAAGCAGCAGAGACCACAACAACAACAAAGGGGTGAGAAAACATGATCAAAAATATAATGGTAATGTAATACATGTAAATAAGGTAGTACAACACACCAACACACCAAGATTCACCCCTAACAACACCATATGACGAACCTACTGTTCAAATTACAATATAACATATTATAATGCAAAATGCAACTCAACACCATGCATGCGGTACCGACTCGTTGGTTCATTCAATCGAACCTGGATAGATCACTTACGCTCCTCCTGAGACATGATCTATCCCCCACCATTCTCCACAAAGGAGTACGGATGAATCACTTACGCTCCTCCTGAGACATGATTCATCCCACCAAAACACCATGATATGCACACACCAATGCATAACTAATATATTTAGGCACTCAACATGCACACGATCCTCCTGATCATATCATCATACATCAATGCATATATGTACAGATATAACATACACCAACACCATATAAATCAACCAGATAGTAAACAAGTTCATATTCTATCACCAAGATACAAACACATCCCACTACTCGGGGATACACGATCCTACTGATCACTACATACATATATATCAACTAAT
The DNA here is from genome assembly GCA_963859935.3 of Lathyrus sativus. Classification (NCBI taxonomy): domain Eukaryota; kingdom Viridiplantae; phylum Streptophyta; class Magnoliopsida; order Fabales; family Fabaceae; genus Lathyrus; species Lathyrus sativus. The sequence continues at coordinate 47,080 of CAWUDS030002515.1, read as the reverse complement.
TGCTCACCAACAATATCAAGGGAAACGCGTACTATCACCAAGTACACAAGTTATATACCATACTCATCATTTTCACACTACAGCAAGGCTAGAAGGATCACACGAGACCAATGCTCGAATCCAACACATCACAAAAATTCATCTGGTTCTGCTACGTTCGCTGGCATTCGCCAGGCGAACCCTCGTAGCGAACCTTCGCTGGCATTCGCCAGGCGAACCTGCTGGCGAAGCCCTCATTTCTCTATCGTGCACTCGCCAGGCGAACCTTCATTCGCCAGGCGAACCTTCATTCGCCAGGCGAACCTTCGCTGGTCACACTCGCCAGGCGAAGTTCCTACCCTTTAGGTCTGGGACTTAATTCTGAATTATTCGTTGCCACTCGCCTCAGCTCGCCAAGCGAACACTCGCCAGGCGAAGCTTCGCCAACACTCGCTAGGCGAAGCCCAGCGAATGCTGCGATTTCACCAATTTCTCACAGTTCTGCAGATTGCTATCTAGGCCAAATAACTCTAATCTCCTATCCCAATTCACACCTTAACATCAGTACCAACATTACACTTAATTCAGCCTAAATGATTCCTAATCCCAATCCCAAAATCATCACCTAGACACTTTATGGATACATCAAAATCCCTACAGAATTTCCCTAAAAATCGTAAAATCACCTATATGCCAAATTGGCCAAAAACAACAATTCATCAACGTTTAATATCCAACTATCAAAAATCAACAACAATCACCACATATAATACAGAAAATCATATATCGATCAATCTCCTACGGGGTTAAGGACTCCTCACAACCCTATACATGTATATACCATTCCCAATCAAATTTTCCCCCCCTTACCTTGTTAATCGGTTGATCGATGAAAGAACCCTCCAAGATTTGGCCAATTCTGATTTTCCCCCGTTCCTTCGTTCTTCGCTCCCTTTTCCGTTCTTCTCACTTCTCTCCCTTCTATCGTGACTTCTCACACTTCTCTCTAACTTCTCACAATGTATCGTAACAACCACTAACCCCTCACATTCTCTATTTTAATTCTCTAATCCCAATAATAATAATAATTTAATAATAATAATAATAACTTAATAAAATAATAATAATAATAATAATATTATTATCTCACCAAAATAATAATAATATTAATAACAATAGTAACTATAATAAATATAATAATAATAATAATATTCACACCAATATTAATATTACACACTATATTATTATATTCATCAAAACACCACCAATAATCCTCACACATTAGGGACACCCACCAAACATCACCAAATACACCCCCACCAAAGGGCACACCAACCCATAATATTTAAAATAATAATAAAATGACTAAATAATTAAAATGGGTGTTACAGCCACTACCACCAAAAGAATGATAGGACCAATACGATCACACAACCTGACATCAATTACGATGAGAGACCACCCACCAAAAGGATGATGGAGCGAAACTGACACCCGCCACTACCACCAAAAGGATGATAGGACAAACACTATTACACAATCCGACATTAACAAGATGACAGACCCCCCACCAAAACGATGACGGAACGAAACTCACACCGACTGATATCACCAAAAGGATGATAAGGCAAACACTATCGCACAATATGACATCAATAACGATGACAGACCCCCCACCAAAAGGATGACGGAGTGAAACTCACACTGGCCGCTACCACAAAAAGGATGATAGGACAAACACTATCGCATAATCTGACATCAATTACGATTACAGACCCCCCACAAAAAGGATGACAAAACGAAACTCACACCAGCCACTACCACCAAAAGGATGATAGGACAAACACTATCGCACACTCTGACACCAATTACAATGACAGACCCCCCACCAAAAGGATTACGGAGCAAAACTCACACCGGCCACTACCACCAAAAGGATGATAGGACAAACTCTATCGCACAATATGACATCAATAACAATGACAGACCCCCCACCTAAAGGATTACGGAGCCAAACTTACACCAGCCACTACCACCAAAAGAATGATGGGACGAATACGATCACACAACCTGACATCAATTATGATGAGAGACCGCCCACCAAAAGGATGATGGAGCGAAACTCACACCGGCCGCTACCACCAAAAGGACGATAAGACAAACACTATCGCACACTCTGACACCAATTACAATGACAAACCCCCCACCAAAAGGATTATGGAGCAAAACTCACACCGGCCACTACCACCAAAAGGATGATAGGACAAACTCTATCGCACAATATGACATCAATAACAATGACAGACCCCCCACCTAAAGGATTACGGAGCCAAACTCACACCAGCCTCTACCACCAAAAAAATGATAGGATGAATACTATCACACAACCTGACATCAATTACGATGAGAGACCGCCCACCAAAAGGATGACGGAGCGAAACTCACACCGGCCGCTACCATCAAAAGGACGATAAGACAAACACTATCGCACACTCTGACACCAATTACAATGACAGACCCCCCATCAAAAGGATTACGGAGCAAAACTCACACCGGCCACTACCACCAAAAGGATGATAGGACAAACTCTATCGCACAATATGACATCAATTACGATGACAGACCCCCCACCAAAAGGATGACGAAGTGAAACTCACACCGACCGCTATCACCAAAAGGATGATAAGACAAACACTATCGCACACTCTGACACCAATTACGATGACAGACCTCCCACAAAAAAGATGACAGAGCGAAACTCACACCGGCCACTACCACCAAAAGGATGATAGGACAAACTCTATCGCACAATATGACATGACAGACCCCCCACCAAAAGGATGACGGAGCAAAACTCACACCAGCCACTACCACCAAAAGCATGATAGGAAAAACACGATCACACAACCTGACATCAATTACGATGAGAGACCGCCCACCAAAAGGATGACGGAGCAAAACTTACACCTGCCACTACCACCAAAAGGATGATAGAACAAACACTATCGCACAATCAGACATCAACAAGATGACAGACCCCCCACCAAAAGGATGATGAAGCAAAACTCACACCGACCGCTATCACCAAAAGGATGATAAGAAAAACAATATCACACACTCTGACACCAATTACGATGACAGACCCCCCACCAAAAGGATGACGGAGCGAAACTCACACCGACCACCACCACCAAAAGGATGATAGGACAAACTCTATCGCACAATATGACATCAATAACAATGACATACCCCCCACCAAAAGGATGACGGAGCGAAATTCACACCGGCCAATACCACCAAAAAAATGATCAGAGAAACACGATCACAGAACCCGATATCAATTACGATGACAGATCGCCCACCAAAAGGATGACGGAACGAAACTCACACCCGCCACTACCACCAAAAGGATGATAGGACAAACACTATCGCATAATCCGACATTAACAAGATGACAGACCCCCCCACCAAAAGGATGACGGAACGAAACACCCACCGACCACTACAACCAAAAGGATGATAGGACAAACACTATTGCGCAATCTGACATCAATAAGATAACAGACCCCCCACAAAAGGATGACAGAGCGAAACTCACGTACGCCACTATCACCAAAAGGATGATAAGACAAACTCTATCGCACAATATGACATCAATAACGATGACAGACCCCCCACCAAGAGGATGACAGAAGCAAACTCACATCGGCCGCTACCACCAAAAGGATGATAGGACAAACTCTATCGCACAATATGACATCAATAATGATGACAGACCCCCCACCAAAAGGATGACGGAGCAAAACTCACATCGGCCGCTACCACCAAAAGGATGATAGGATAAACACTATCGCATAATCTGACATCAATTACGATGATAGACCCCCCACCAAAAGGATCACGAAGTGAAACTCACACCGAACGCTATCACCAAAAGGATGATAAGACAAACACTATCGCACACTATGACACCAATTACGATGACAAACCTCTCACCAAAAGGATGACAGAGCGAAACTCACACCGGCCACTACCACCAAAAGGATGATAGGACAAACTCTATCGCACAATATGACATTAATAACAATGACAGACCCCCCACCAAAAGGATGACGGAGCAAAACTCACATTAGCCACTACCACCAAAAGCATGATAGGACAAACACGATCACACAACCTGACATCAATTACGATGAGAGACCTCCCACCAAAAGGATGACAGAGCAAAACTCACACCCGCCACTACCACCAAAAGGATGGTAGGACAAACACTATCGCACAATCCGACATCAACAAGATGACAGACCCCCCACCAAAAGAGTGACGAAGCGAAACTCACACCGACTGCTATCACCAAAAGGATGATAAGACAAACACTATCACACACTCTGACACCAATTACGATGACAGACCCCCACCAAAAGGAGGACGGAGCGAAACTCACACCGACCACTACCACCAAAAGGATGATAGGACAAACTCTATCGCACATTATGACATCAATAACGATGACATACCGCCCACCAAAAGGATGACTGAGCTAAATTCACACCGGCCAATACCACCCAAAAAATGATAGGAAAAACACGATCACATAACCTGACATCAATTACGATGACAGATCTCCCACCAAAAGGATGACGGAGCGAAACTCATACCCGCCACTACCACCAAAAAGATGATAGGACAAACACTATCGCATAATCCGACATTAACAAGATGACAGACCCCCCACCAAAAGCATGACGGAACGAAACACCCACCGACCACTACAACCAAAAGGATGATAGGACAAACACTATCGCACAATCTGACATCATTAAGATAACAGACCCCCCACAAAAGGAGGACAGAGCGAAACTCACGTACGCCACTATCACCAAAAGGATGATAAGATAAACACTATCGCACACTCTGACACCAATTACGATGACAGACCCTCCACCAAAAGGATGACGGAGCGAAACTCACACCGGCCACAACCACTAAAAGGATGATAGGACAAACTCTATCGCACAATATGACATCAATAACGATGACAGACCCCCCACCAAAATGATGACAGGGCGAAACTCACACTGGCCGCTACCACCAAATGGATGATAGAACAAACACTATTGCATAATCTGACATCAATTACGATGACAGACCCCCCACCAAAAGGATGACGAAGTGAAACTCACACCGACCGCTATCACCAAAAGGATGATAAGACAAACACTATCGCACACTCTGACACTAATTACGATGACAGACCTCCCACCAAAAGGATGACAGAGAGAAACTCGCACCGGCCACAACCACCAAAAAATATGATAGGACAAACTCTATCGCACAATATGACATCAATAACAATGACAGACCCCCCACCATAAGGATGACGGAGCAAAACTCACACCAACCACTACCACCAAAAGCATGATAGGACAAACGTGATCACACAACCTGACATCAATTACGATGAGAGACCGCCCACCAAAAGGATGACAGATCGAAACTCACACCCACCACTAACACCAAAAGGATGATAGGACAAACACAATCGCACAATCCGACATTAACAAGATGACAGACCCCCCACCAAAAAGATGACGAAGCGAAACTCACACCGACCGCTATCACCAAAAGGATGATAAGACATACACTATCACACACTCTGACACCAATTACGATGACAGACCCCCCACCAAAAGGACGACGGAGAGAAACTCACACCGACCTCTACCACCAAAAGGATGATAGGACAAACTCTATCGCACAATCTGACATCAATAACGATGACATACCCCCCACCAAAAGGATGACGGAGCAAAATTTACACCGGCCAATACCCCCAAAAAATGATAGGACAAACACGATCACAGAACCTGACATCAATTACGATGACAGATCGCCCACCAAAAGGATGACGGAGCGAAACTCACACCCGCCACTACCACCAAAAGGATGATAGGAGAAACACTATCGCATAATCCGACATTAACAAGATGACAGGACGAAACACCCACCGACCACTACAACCAAAAGGATGATAGGACAAACACTATCGCACAATCTGACACCAATCAGATAACAGACGGCCACAAAAGGATGACAGAGCGAAACTCACGTACGCCACTATCACCAAAAGGATGATAAGACAAACACTATCGCACACTCTGACACCATTTACGATGATAGACCCTCCACCAAAAGGATGACGGAGCGAAACTCACACCGGCCACTACCACTAAAAGGATGATAGGACAAACTCTATCGCACAATATGACATCAATAACGATGACAGACCCCCCACCAAAAGGATGATGGAGCGAAACTCACACTGGCCGCTACCACCAAAAGGATGATAGAACAAACACTATCGCATAATCTGACATCAACTACGATGACAGACCCCCCACCAAAAGGATGACGAATCAAAACTCACACGGACGTTTATCACCAAAAGGATGATAAGACAAACACTATCGCACACTCTGACACCAATTACGATGATAGACCCCTCACCAAAAGGATTACGGAGCGAAACTCACACCGACCGCTATCACAAAAAGGATGATAAGACAAACACTATTGCACACTCTGACACCAATTACAATGACAGACCCCCCACCAAAAGGATGACGGAGCGAAACTCACACCGGCCACTACCACCAAAAAGATGATAGGACAAACTCTATGCCACAATATGACATCAATAACGATGACAGACCCCCCACTAAAAGGATGACGGAGCAAAACTCACACCGGCTGCTACCACTATAAGGATGATAGGACAAACACTATCGCATAATCTGACATCAATTACGATAATAGACCCCCCACCAAAAGGATGACGAAGCGAAACTCACACCGACCGCTATCACTAAAGGGATGATAAGACAAACATTATCGCACACTCTGACACCAATTACGATGACAGACCCCCCACCAAAAGGATTACGGAGAAAAACTCACACCGGCCACTACCACCAAAAGGATCATAGGACAAACGCTATCGCACAATATGACATTAATAACAATGACAGACCCCCAACCAAAAGGATGACGGAGCAAAACTCACACCAGCCACTACCACCAAAAGCATGATAGGACAAACACGATCACACAACCTGACATCAATTACGATGAGAGACCGCCCACCAAAAGGATGACGGAGCGAAACTCACACCTGCCACTACCACCAAAAGGATGATAGGACAAACACTATCGCACAATCCGACATCAACAAGATGACAGACCCCCCACCAAAAGGATGACGGAACGAAACTCACACCGACCGCTATCACCAAAAGGATGATAAGACAAACACTATCGCACGATATGACACCAATAACGATGACAGACCCCCCACCAAAAGGATGACGGAGCGAAACTCACACCAGCCACTACCACCAAAAGCATGATAGGACAAACACGATCACACAACCTGACATCAATTACGATGAGAGACCGCCCACCAAAAGGATGACGGAGCGAAACTCACACCTGCCACTACCACCAAAAGGATGACAGGACAAACACTATCGCACAATCCGACATCAACAAGATGACAGACCCCCCACCAAAAGGATGACGGAACGAAACTCACACCGACCGCTATCACCAAAAGGATGATAAGACAAACACTATCGCACAATATGACACCAATAACGATGACAGACCCCCCACCAAAAGGATGACGGAGCGAAACTCACACCGGCCACTACCACCAAAAGGATGATAGGACAAACACTATCGCATAATCTGACATAAATTACGAGACAGACCCCTCACCAAAAGGATGAAGGAACGAATCTCACACCGGCCACTACCACCAAAAGGATGACGGAATGAATCTCATACCGGCCACTACCACCAAAAGGATGATAGGACAAACTCTATCGCACAATATGACATCAATAACGATGATAGACCCCCCACCAAAAGGATGACGGAGCGAAACTCACACCAGCCACTACCACCAAAAGCATGATAGGACAAACACGATCACACAACCTGACATCAATTACGATGAGAGACCGCCCACCAAAATAATGACGGAGCGAAACTCACACCCGCCACTACCACCAAAAGGATGATAGGACAAACACTATCGTACAATCCGACATCAACAAGATGACAGACCCCCCACCAAAAGGATGACGGAACGAAACTCACACCGATCGCTATCACCAAAAGGATGATAAGACAAACACTATCGCACAATATGACATCAATAACAGTGACAAACCCCCCACCAAAAGGATGACAGAGCGAAACTCACACCGGCCGCTACCACCAAAAGGATGATAGGACAAACACTATAGCATAACCTGACATCAATTACGATGATAGAATCCCCACCAAAAGGACGAAGGAGCGAAACTTACAGCGACCGCTATCACAAAAAGGATGATAAGACAAACACTATCGCACACTCTGACACCAATTACGATGACAGACCCCCTACCAAAAGGATGACGGAGCGAAACTCACACCGGCCACTATCACCAAAATGATGATAGGACAAACACCATCGCACAATCTGACATCAATTAAGATGACAGACCTCCAACCAAAAGGATGACGGAGCGAAACTCACACCCGCCACTACCACCAAAAGGATGATAGGACAATCACTATCGCGCAATCCGACATCAACAAGATGACAGACCCCCCACCAAAAGGATGATGGAGTGAAACTCACACCGGCCTCTACCACCAAAAGGATGATAGGACAAACACTATCGCATAATCTGACATTAATTACGATGACAAATCCCCCATCAAAAGGATGACGAAGCGAAACTCACACCGACCGCTATGACCAAAAGGATGATAAGACAAACACTATCGCACACTCTGACACCAATTACGATGACAGACCCCCCACCAAAAGGATGACGGAGCGAAACTCACACCGGCCATTACCACCAAAAGGATGATAGGACAAACTCTATCGCACAATATGACATCAATAACGATGACATACCCCCACCAAAAGGATGATGGAGCGAAATTCACACCGGCCAATACCACCAAAAGCATGATAGGACAAACACGATCACACAACCTGACATCGATTACGATGACAGACCGCCACCCAAAAGGATAACGGAGCGAAACTCACACCGGCCCCCCACCAAAAGGATGACGAAACAAAACATACACCGACCACTACAACCAAAAGGATGATAGGATAAACACTATCACACAATCTGACATCAATAAGATAACAGACACCCCACAAAAGGATGACGGAACAAAACTCACGTACGCCACTATCACCAAAAGGATGATAGGACAAACACTATCGCAAACTCTGACACCAATTAAGATGACAGACCCCCCACCAAAAGGATGACAAAGTGAAACTCACACTGGCCACTACCACCAAAAGGATGATAGGATAAACTCTATCGCACAATATGACATCAATAACGATGGCAAACCCCCTACGAAAAGGATGACAAAGCGAAACTCACACCGGCCACTACCACCAAAAGGATGATAGGTCAAACACTATCGCATAATCCGACATCAATTACGATGACAGACCCCTACCAAAAGGATGACGAAGCGAAACTCACACCGACCGCTATCACCAAAAGGATGACAAGACAAACACTATCGCACACTCTGACACCAATTACAATTACAGACCCCCCACCAAAAGGATTACGGAGCGAAACTCACACCGACCGTGATCACAAAAAGGATGATAAGACAAACACTATCGCACACTCTGACACCAATTACGATAACAGATCCCCCACCAAAAGGATGACGGAGCGAAACTCACAACGGCCACTACCACGAAAAGGATGATTGGACAAACACCATCGCACAATCTAACATCAATCAAGATGACAGACCTCCCACCAAAAGGATTACGGAGCGAAACTCACACCCGCCACTACCACCAAAAGGATGATAGGACAATCACTATCGCGTAATCCGACATCAACAAGATGACAAGCCCCCCACCAAAAGGATGACGGAGCGAAACTCACACCGGCCGCTACCACCAAAAGGATGATAGGACAAACACTATCGCATAATCTGACATTAATTACGATGACAGACCCTCCACCAAAAGGATGACAAAGCGAAACTCACACCAACCGCTATCACCAAAAGGATGATAAGACAAACACTATCGCACATCTGACACAAATTACGATGACAGACCCCCCACCAAAAGGATGACAGAGCGAAACTCACACCGGCCATTACCACCAAAAGGATAACAAGACAAACACTCTCGCACATCTGACATCAATTACGATGACAGACCCCCACCAAAAGGATGACGGAGCGAAACTCACACCGACCATTACCACCAAAAGCATGATAGGACAAACACGATCCCACGACCTAACATCAATTACGATGACAGACTGCCCACCAAAAGAATGACGGAGCGAAACTCACACCCGCCACTACCACCAAAAGGATGATAGGACAAACACCATCGCACAATCTAACATCAATCAAGATGACAGACCTCCCACCAAAAGAATGACGGAGCGAAACCCACACCCGCCACTACCACCAAATGGATGATAGGACAAACTCTATCGCATGATATGACATCAATAACGATGACAGACCCCCCACCAAAAGGATGACGGAGTGAAACTCACATCGGCCGCTACTACCAAAAGGATGATATGACAAACACTATCGCATAATCTGACATCAATTAGGATGACAGACCCCCACCAAAAGGATGGCGAAGCGAAACTCACACCGAGCGCTATCACCGAAAGGATGATAAGACAAACACTATCGCACACTCTGACACCAATTACAATTACAGACCCTCCACCAAAAGGATTACGGAGCGAAACTCACACTGACCGCTATCACAAAAAGGATGATAAGACAAACACTATCGCACACTCTGACACCAATTACGATGACAGACCCCCACCAAAAGGATGACAGAGCGAAACTCACACCGACCACTACCACCAAAAGGATGATAGGACAAACACCATCGCACAATCTAACATCAATCAAGATGACAGACCTCCCACCAAAAGGATGACGGAGCGAAACTCACACCCGCCACTACCACCAAAAGGATGATAGGACAATCACTATCGCGTAATCCGACATCAACAAGATGACAGACCCCCCACCAAAAGGATGATGAGGCGAAACTCACACCAGCCGCTGCCACCAAAAGAATGATAGGACAAACACTATCGCATAATCTGACATTAATTACGATGACAGACCCTCCACCAAAAGGATGACAAAGCGAAACTCACACCAACCGCTATCACCAAAAGGATGATAAGACAAACACTATCGCACATCTGACACCAATTACGATGACAGACCCCCCACCAAAAGGATGACGGAGCGAAACTCACACCGGCCATTACCACCAAAAGGATGATAGGAAAAACTCTATCACACAATATGACATCAATAACGATGATATACCCCCCACCAAAAGGATGACAAAGCGAAATTCACACCGACCAATACCACCAAAAGCATGATAGGACAAACACGATCACATGACCTGACATCAATTACGATGACAGACCGCCCACCAAAAGGATGACGGAGCGAAACTCACACCCGCCACTACCACCAAAAGGATGATAGGACAAACACGAAACACACACCGACCACTACAACCAAAAGGATGATAGGACAAACACAATCGCACAATCTGACATCAATAAGATAACAGACACCCCACAAAAGGATGACGGAGCAAAACTCACGTATGCCACTATCACCAAAAGGATGATAGGACAAACACTATCGCACACTCTGACACCAATTACGATGACAGACCCCCACCAAAAGGATGACAGAGTGAAACTCACACCGGCCACTACCACCAAAAGGATGATAGGATAAACTCTATCGCACAATATGACATCAATAACGATGGCAGACCCCCTACCAAAAGGATGACAGAGTGAAACTCACACCGGCCGCTACCACCAAAAGGATGATAGGTCAAACACTATCGCATAATCTGACATCAATTACGATGACAGACCCCCACCAAAAGGATGACGAAGCGAAACTCACACCGACCGCTATCACTAAAAGGATGACAAGACAAACACTATCGCACACTCTGACACCAATTACAATTACAGACCCCCCACCAAAAGGATTACGGAGCGAAACTCACACCGACCGCTATCACAAAAAGGATGATAAGACAAACACTATCGCACACTCTGACACCAATTACGATAACAGACCCCCCACCAAAAGGATGACGGAGCGAAACTCACACCGGCCACTACCGCCAAAAGGATGATAGGACAAACACCATCGCACAATCTAACATCAATCAAGATGACAGACCTCCCACCAAAAGGATGACGGAGCGAAACTCACACCCGCCACTACCACCGAAAGGATGATAGGACAATCACTATCGCGTAATCCGACATCAACAATATGACAGATCCCCCACCAAAAGGATGACGAAGCGAAACTCACACCGGCCACTACCACCAAAAGGATGACGGAGCAAAACTCACACCAGCCGCTACCACCAAAAGAATGATAGGACAAACACTATCGCATAATCTGACATTAATTACGATGATAGACCCTCCACCAAAAGGATGACAAAGAGAAACTCACACCAACAGCTATCACCAAAAGGATGATAAGACAAACACTATCGCACATCTGACACCAATTACGATGACAGACCCCCCACCAAAAGGATGACGGAGCGAAACTCACACCGGCCATTACCACCAAAAGGATGATAGGAAAAACTCTATCGCACAATATGACATCAATAACGATGACATACCCCCCACCAAAAGGATGATAAAGCGAAATTCACACCGACCAATACCACCAAAAGCATAATAGGACAAACACGATCACACGACCTGACATCAATTACGATGACAGACCGCCCACCAAAAGGATGACGGAGCGAAACTCACACCCGCCACTACCACCAAAAGGATGATAGGACAATCACTATCGCGTAATCCGACATCAACAAGATGACAGACCCCCCACCAAAAGGATGATGGAGCGATACTCACACCAGCCGCTGCCACCAAAAGAATGATAGGACAAACACTATCGCATAATTTGACATTAATTACGATGACAGACCCTCCACCAAAAGGATGACAAAGCGAAACTCACACCAACTGCTATCACCAAAAGGATGATAAGACAAACACTATCGCACATCTGACACCAATTACGATGACAGACCCCCCACCAAAAGGATGATGGAGCGAAACTCACACCGGCCATTACCACCAAAAGGATGATAGGAAAAACTCTATCGCACAATATGACATCAATAACGATGACATACCCCCCACCAAAAGGATGACAAAGTGAAATTCACACCGACCAATACCACCAAAAGCATGATAGGACAAACACGATCACACGACCTGACATCAATTACGATGACAGACCGCCCACCAAAAGGATGACGGAGCGAAACTCACACCCGCCGCTACCACCAAAAGGATGATAGGACAAACACGAAACACACACCGACCACTACAACCAAAAGGATGATAGGACAAACACAATCGCACAATCTGACATCAATAAGATAACAGACACCCCACAAAAGGATGACGGAGCAAAACTCACGTATGCCACTATCACCAAAAGGATGATAGGACAAACACTATCGCACACTCTGACACCAATTACGATGACAGACCCCCCACCAAAAGGATGACAGAGTGAAACTCACACCGGCCACTACCACCAAAAGGATGATAGGATAAACTCTATCGCACAATATGACATCAATAACGATGGCAGACCCCCTACCAAAAGGATGACAGAGCGAAACTCACACCGGCCGCTACCACCAAAAGGATGATAGGTCAAACACTATTGCATAATCTGACATCAATTACGATGACAGACCCCCACCAAAAGGATGACGAAGCGAAACTCACACCGACCGCTATCACTAAAAGGATGACAAGACAAACACTATCGCACACTCTGACACCAATTACAATTATAGACCCCCCACCAAAAGGATTACGGAGCGAAACTCACACCGACCACTATCACAAAAAGGATGATAAGACAAACACTATCGCACACTCTGACACCAATTACGATAACAGACCCCCCACCAAAAGGATGACGGAGCGAAACTCACACCGGCCACTACCGCCAAAAGGATGATAGGACAAACACCATCGCACAATCTAACATCAATCAAAATGACAGACCTCCCACCAAAAGGATGACGGAGCGAAACTCACACCCGCCACTACCACCGAAAGGATGATAGGAGAATCACTATCGCGTAATCCGACATCAACAATATGACAGATCCCCCACCAAAAGGATGACGAAGCGAAACTCACACCGGCCACTACCACCAAAAGGATGACGGAGCAAAACTCACACCAGCCGCTACCACCAAAAGAATGATAGGACAAACACTATCGCATAATCTGACATTAATTACGATGACAGACCCTCCACCAAAAGGATGACAAAGCGAAACTCACACCAACCGCTATCACCAAAAGGATGATAAGACAAACACTATCGCACATCTGACACCAATTACGATGACAGACCCCCCACCAAAAGGATGACGGAGCGAAACTCACACCGGCCATTACCACCAAAAGGATGATAGGAAAAACTCTATCGCACAATATGACATCTATAACGATGACATACCCCCCACCAAAAGGATGACAAAGAGAAATTCACACCGACCAATACCACCAAAAGCATAATAGGACAAACACGATCACACGACCTGACATCAATTACGATGACAGACCGCCCACCAAAAGGATGACGGAGCGAAACTCACACCCGCCACTACCACCAAAAGGATGATAGGACAAACACGAAACACACACCGACCACTACAACCAAAAGGATGATAGGACAAACACAATCGCACAATCTGACATCAATAAGATAACAGACACCCCACAAAAGGATGACGGAGCAAAACTCACGTATGCCACTATCACCAAAAGGATGATAGGACAAACACTATCGCACACTCTGACACCAATTACGATGACAGACCCCCCACCAAAAGGATGACAGAGTGAAACTCACACCGGCCACTACCACCAAAAGGATGATAGGATAAACTCTATCGCACAATATGACATCAATAACGATGGCAGACCCCCTACCAAAAGGATGACAGAGCGAAACTCACACCGGCCGCTACCACCAAAAGGATGATAGGTCAAACACTATCGCATAATCTGACATCAATTACGATGACAGACCCCCACCAAAAGGATGACGAAGCGAAACTCACACCGACCGCTATCATTAAAAGGATGACAAGACAAACACTATCGCACACTCTGACACCAATTACAATTACAGACCCCCCACCAAAAGGATTACGGAGCGAAACTCACACCGACCACTATCACAAAAAGGATGATAAGACAAACACTATCGCACACTCTGACACCAATTACGATAACAGACCCCCCACCAAAAGGATGACGGAGCCAAACTCACACCGGCCACTACCGCCAAAAGGATGATAGGACAAACACCATCGCACAATCTAACATCAATCAAGATGACAGACCTCCCACCAAAAGGATGACGGAGCGAAACTCACACCCGCCACTACCACCGAAAGGATGATAGGACAATCACTATCGCGTAATCCGACATCAACAATATGACAGATCCCCCACCAAAAGGATGACGAAGCGAAACTCACACCGGCCACTACCACCAAAAGGATGACGGAGCAAAACTCACACCAGCCGCTACCACTAAAAGAATGATAGGACAAACACTATCGCATAATCTGACATTAATTACGATGACAGACCCTCCACCAAAAGGATGACAAAGCGAAACTCACACCAACCGCTATCACCAAAAGGATGATAAGACAAACACTATCGCACATCTGACACCAATTACGATGACAGACCCCCCACCAAAAGGATGACGGAGCGAAACTCACACCGGCCATTACCACCAAAAGGATGATAGGAAAAACTCTATCGCACAATATGACATCAATAACGATGACATACCCCCCACCAAAAGGATGACAAAGCGAAATTCACACCGACCAATACCACCAAAAGCATAATAGGACAAACACGATCACACGACCTGACATCAATTACGATGACAGACCGCCCACCAAAAGGATGACGGAGCAAAACTCACAGCCGCCACTACCACCAAAAGGATGATAGGACAATCACTATCGCGTAATCCGACATCAACAAGATGACAGACCGCCCACCAAAAGGATGATGGAGCGAAACTCACACCAGCCGCTGCCACCAAAAGAATGATAGGACAAACACTATCGCATAATCTGACATTAATTACGATGACAGACCCTCCACCAAAAGGATGACAAAGCGAAACTCACACCAACCGCTATCACCAAAAGGATGATAAGACAAACACTATCGCACATCTGACACCAATTACGATGACAGACCCCCCACCAAAAGGATGACGGAGCGAAACTCACACCGGCCATTACCACCAAAAGGATGATAGGAAAAACTCTATCGCACAATGTGACATCAATAACGATGACATACCCCCCACCAAAAGGATGACAAAGCGAAATTCACACCGACCAATACCACCAAAAGCATGATAGGACAAACACGATCACACGACCTGACATCAATTACGATGACAGACCGCCCACCAAAAGGATGACGGAGCGAAACTCACACCCGCCACTACCACCAAAAGCATGATAGGACAAACACGAAACACACACCGACCACTACAACCAAAAGGATGATAGCACAAACACAATCGCACAATCTGACATCAATAAGATAACAGACACCCCACAAAAGGATGACGGAGCAAAACTCACGTATGCCACTATCACCAAAAGGATGATAGGACAAACACTATCGCACACTCTGACACCAATTACGATGACAGACCCCCCACCAAAAGGATGACAGAGTGAAACTCACACCGGCCACTACCACCAAAAGGATGATAGGATAAACTCTATCGCACAATATGACATCAATAACGATGGCAGACCCCCTACCAAAAGGATGACAGAGCGAAACTCACACCGGCCGCTACCACCAAAAGGATGATAGGTCAAACACTATCGCATAATCTGACATCAATTACGATGACAGACCCCCACCAAAAGGATGACGAAGCGAAACTCACACCGACCGCTATCACTAAAAGGATGACAAGACAAACACTATCGCACACTCTGACACCAATTACGATAACAGACCCCCCACCAAA
Source organism: Lathyrus sativus (assembly GCA_963859935.3). Lineage (NCBI taxonomy): Eukaryota > Viridiplantae > Streptophyta > Magnoliopsida > Fabales > Fabaceae > Lathyrus > Lathyrus sativus. Next base: position 29,851 of record CAWUDS030002515.1, on the reverse strand, counting down.
AGGATGACGGAGCGAAACTCACACCGGCCACTACCGCCAAAAGGATGATAGGACAAACACCATCACACAATCTAACATCAATCAAGATGACAGACCTCCCACCAAAAGGATGACGGAGCGAAACTCACACCCGCCACTACCACCGAAAGGATGATAAGACAATCACTATCGCGTAATCCGACATCAACAAGATGACAGACCCCCCACCAAAAGGATGACGGAGTGAAACTCACACCGGCCGCTACCACCAAAAGGATGATAGGACAAACACTATCGCACACTCTGACACCAATTACAATTATAGACCCCCCACCAAAAGGATTACGGAGCGAAACTCACACCGACCGCGATCACAAAAAGGATGATAAGACAAACACTATCGCACACTCTGACACCAATTACGATAACAGATCCCCCACCAAAAGGATGACGGAGCGAAACTCACAACGGCCACTACCACGAAAAGGATGATAGGACAAACACCATCGCACAATCTAACATCAATCAAGATGACAGACCTCCCACCAAAAGGATTACAGAGCGAAACTCACACCCGCCACTACCACCAAAAGGATGATAGGACAATCACTATCGCGTAATCCGACATCAACAAGATGACAGGCCCCCCACCAAAAGGATGACGGATCAAAACTCACACCGGCCGCTACCACCAAAAGGATGATAGGACAAACACTATCGCATAATCCGACATTAATTACGATGACATACCCTCCACCAAAAGGATGACAAAGAGAAACTCACACCAACCGCTATCATCAAAAGGATGATAAGACAAACACTATCGCACTATGACACCAATTACGATGACAAACCCCCCACCAAAAGGATGACGGAGCGAAACTCACACCGGCCATTACCACCAAAAGCATGATAGGACAAACACGATCCCACGACCTGACATCAATTACGATGACAGACCGCCAACCAAAAGGATGACGGAGCGAAACTCACACCCGCCACTACCACCAAAAGGATGATAGGACAAACACCATCGCACAATCTAACATCAATCAAGATGACAGACCTCCCACCAAAAGGATGACGGAGCGAAACCCACACCCGCCACTACCACCAAAAGGATGATAGGACAAACTCTATCGCATAATATGACATCAATAACGATGACAGACCCCCCACCAAAAGGATGACGGAATGAAACTCACATCGGCCGCTACTACCAAAAGGATGATATGACAAACACTATCGCATAATCTGACATCAATTAGGATGACAGACCCCCACCAAAAGGATGACGAAGCGAAACTCACACCGACCGCTATCACCGAAAGGATGATAAGACAAACACTATCGCACACTCTGACACCAATTACAATTACAGACCCTCCACCAAAAGGATTACGGAGCGAAACTCACACCGACCGCTATCACAAAAAGGATGATAAGACAAACACTATCGCACACTCTGACACCAATTACGATGACAGACCCCCCACCAAAAGGATGACGGAGCGAAACTCACACCGGCCACTACCACCAAAAGGATGATAGGACAAACACCATCGCACAATCTAACATCAATCAAGATTACAGACCTCCCACCAAAAGGATGACGGAGCGAAACTCACACCCGCCACTACCACCAAAAGGATGATAGGACAATCCTTATCGCGTAATCCAACATCAACAAGATGACAGACCCCCCACCAAAAGGATGACGGAGCGAAACTCACACCATCCGCTACCACCAAAAGAATGATAGGACAAACACTATCGCATAATCTGACATTAATTACGATGACAGACCCTCCACCAAAAGGATGACAAAGCGAAACTCACACCAACCGCTATCACCAAAAGGATGATAAGACAAACACTATCGCACATCTGACACCATTACGATGACAGACCCCCCACCAAAAGGATGACGGAGCGAAACTCACACCGGCCATTACCACCAAAAGGATGATAGGAAAAACTCTATCGCACAATATGACATCAATAACGATGATATACCCCCCACCAAAAGGATGACAAAGCGAAATTCACACCGACCAATACCACCAAAAGCATGATAGGACAAACACGATCACACGACCTGACATCAATTACGATGACAGACCGCCCACCAAAAGGATGACGGAGCGAAACTCACACCCGCCACTACCACCAAAAGGATGATAGGACAAACACGAAACACACACCGACCACTACAACCAAAAGGATGATAGGACAAACACAATCGCACAATCTAACATCAATAAGATAACAGACACCCCACAAAAGGATGACGGAGCAAAACTCACGTACGCCACTATCACCAAAAGGATGATAGGACAAACACTATCGCACACACTGACACCAATTACGATGACAGACCCCCTACCAAAAGGATGACAGAGTGAAACTCACACCGGCCACTACCACCAAAAGGATGATAGGATAAACTCTATCGCACAATATGACATCAATAACGATGACAGACCCCCTACCAAAAGGATGACAGAGCGAAACTCACACCGGCCGCTACCACCAAAAGGATGATAGGTCAAACACTATCGCATAATCTGACATCAATTACGATGACAGACCCCCACCAAAATGATGACGAAGCGAAACTCACACCGACCGCTATCACTAAAAGGATGACAAGACAAACACTATCGCACACTCTGACACCAATTACAATTACAGACCCCCCACCAAAAGGATTACGGAGCAAAACTCACACCGACCGCTATCACAAAAAGGATGATAAGACAAACACTATCGCACACTCTGACACCAATTACGATAACAGACCCCCCACCAAAAGGATGACGGAGTGAAACTCACACCGGCCACTACCGCCAAAAGGATGATAGGACAAACACCATCGCACAATCTAACATCAATCAAGATGACAGACCTCCCACCAAAAGGATGACGGAGCGAAACTCACACCCGCCACTACCACCGAAAGGATGATAGGACAATCACTATCGCGTAATCCGACATCAACAAGATGACGGACCCCCCACCAAAAGGATGACGGAGCGAAACTCACACCGGCCGCTACCGCCAAAAGGATGATAGGACAAACACTATCGCATAATCTGACATTAATTACGATGACAGACCCTCCACCAAAAGGATGACAAAGCGAAACTCACACCAACTGCTATCACCAAAAGGATGATAAGACAAACACTATCGCACATCTGACACCAATTACGATGACAGACCCCTACCAAAAGGATGACAGAGCGAAACTCACACCGGCCATTACCACCAAAAGGATGATAGGAAAAACTCTATCGCACAATATGACATCAATAACGATGACATACCCCCCACCAAAAGGATGACAAAGCGAAATTCACACCGACCAATACCACCAAAATCATGATAGGACAAACACGATCACACGACCTGACATCAATTACGATGACAGACCTCCCACCAAATGGATGACGGAGCGAAACTCACACCCGCCACTACCACCAAAAGGATGATAGGACAAACACCATCGCACAATCTAACATCAATCAAGATGACAGACCACCCATTAAAAGGATGACGGAGTGAAACTCACATCGACCGCTACTACCAAAAGGATGATATGACAAACACTATCGCATAATCTGACATCAATTAGGATGACAGACCCCCACCAAAAGGATGACGAAGCGAAACTCACACTGACCGCTATCACCAAAAGGATGATAAGACAAACACTATCGCACACTCTGACACCAATTACAATTACAGACCCTCCACCAAAAGGATTACGGAGCGAAACTCACACCGACCGCTATCACAAAAAGGATGATAAGACAAACACTATCGCACACACTGACACCAATTACGATGACAAATCCCCCACCAAAAGGATGACGGAGCGAAACTCACACCGGCCACTACCACCAAAAGGATGATAGGACAAACACCATCGCACAATCTAACATCAATCAAGATGACAGACCTCCCACCAAAAGGATGACGGAGCGAAACTCACACCCACCACTACCACCTAAAGGATGATAGGACAATCACTATCGCGTAATCCGACATCAACAAGATGACAGACCCCCCACCAAAAGGATGACGGAGCGAAACTCACACCGGCCGCTACCACCAAAAGAATGATAGGACAAACACTATCGCATAATCTGACATTATTTACGATGACAGACCCTCCACCAAAAGGATGACAAAGCGAAACTCACACCAACCGCTATCACCAAAAGGATGATAAGACAAACACTATCACACATCTGACACCAATTACGATGACATACCCCCCACCAAAAGGATGACGGAGCGAAACTCACACCGGCCATTACCACCAAAAGGATGATAGGAAAAACTCTATCGCACAATATGACATCAATAACGATGACATACCCCCCACCAAAAGGATGACAAAGCGAAATTCACACAGAACAATACCACCAAAAGCATGATAGGACAAACACGATCAAACGACCTGACATCAATTACGATGACAGACCGCCCACCAAAAGGATGACCGAGCGAAACTCACACCCGCCACTACCACCAAAAGGATGATAGGACAACACTATCGCACAATCCGACATTAACAAGATGACAGACCCCCTACCAAAAGGATGACGGAACGAAACACACACCGACCACTACAACCAAAAGGATGATAGGACAAACACAATCGCACAATCTGACATCAATAAGATAACAGACCACCCACAAAAGGATGACGGAGCGAAACTCACGTACGCCACTATCACCATAAGGATGTTAAGACAAACACTATCGCACACTCTGACACTAATTACGATGACAGACCCCCCACCAAAAGGATGATAGGGCAAACTCTATCGCACAATATGACATCAATAACGATGACAGACCCTCCACCAAAAGGATGACGGAGCGAAACTCACACCAGCCACTACCACCAAAAGCATGATTGGACAAACACGATCATACAACCTGACATCAATTACGATGACAAAACCCCCCACCAAAAGGATGACGGAGCGAAACTCACACCGACGGCTATCACCAAAAGGATGATAAAACAAAGACTATCGCACACTCTTAAACAAATTACGATGACAGACCCCCCACCAAAAGGATTATAGTGTGAAACTCACACCGACCACTATCACAAAAAGGATGAGAAGACAAACACTATCGCACACTCTGTCACCAATTACGATAACAGACCCCCACCAAAAGGATAACGGAGCAAAACTCACACCCGCCACTACCACCAAAAGGATGATAGGACAAACTCTATCGCACAATATAACATCAATAACGATGACAGACCCCCCACCAAAAGGATGACGGTACGAAACTCACACCGGCCGCTACCACTAAAAGGATGATAGGAAAAACATTATCGCATAATCTGACATCAATTACGATGAAAGACCCCCCACCAAAAGGATGACGAAGCGAAACTCACACCGACCGCTATCACCAAAGGGATGATAAGACAAACACTATCGCACACTCTGACACCAATTACGATGACAGACCCCCCACCAAAAGGATTACGGAGCGAAACTCACAATGGGAACTACCACCAAAAGGATGATAGGACAAACTCTATCGCACAATATGACATCAATAACAATGACAGACCCTTCACCAAAAGGATGACGGAGTGAAACTCACATCGGCCGCTACTACCAAAAGGATGATATGACAAACACTATCGCATAATCTGACATCAATTACGATGAAAGACCCCCACCAAAAGGATGACGAAGCGAAACTCACACCGACCGCTATCACGAAAAGGATGATAAGACAAACACTATCACACATTCTGACACCAATTACAATTACAGACCCCCCACCAAAAGGATTACAGAGCGAAACTCACACCGACCGCTATCACAAAAAGAATGATAAGACAAACACTATCGCACACTCTGACACCAATTACGATGACAGACCCCCCACCAAAAGGATGACGGAGCGAAACTCACACCGGCCACTACCACCAAAAGGATGATAGGACAAACACCATCGCACAATCTAACATCAATCAAGATGACAGACCTCCCACTAAAAGGATGAAGGAGCGAAACTCACACCCGCCACTACCACATAAAGGATGATAGGACAATCACTATCGCGTAATCCGACATCAACAAGATGATAGACCCCCCACCAAAAGGATGACGGAGCGAAACTCACACCGGCCGCTACCACCAAAAGAATGATAGGACAAACACTATCGCATAATCTGACATTAATTACAATGACAGACCCTCCACCAAAAGGATGACAAAGCGAAACTCACACCAACCGCTATCACCAAAAGGATGATAAGACAAACACTATCGCCCATCTGACACCAATTACGATGACAGACCCCCCACCAAAAGGATGACGGAGCGAAACTCACACCGGTAATTACCACCAAAAGGATGATAGGAAAAACTCTATCGCACAATATGACATCAATAACGATGACATAACCCCCACCAAAAGGATGACAAAGTGAAATTCACACCGACCAATACCACCAAAAGCATGATAGGACAAACACGATCACACGACCTGACATCAATTACGATGACAGACCGCCCACCAAAAGGATGACGGAGCGAAACTCACACCCGCCACTACCACCAAAAGGATGATAGGACAAACACTATCGCACAATCCGACATTAACAAGATGAAAGACCCCCTACCAAAAGGATGACGGAACGAAACACACACCGACCACTACAACCAAAATGATGATAGGACAAACACAATCGCACAATCTGACATCAATAAGATAACAGACCCCCCACAAAAGGATGACAGAGAGAAACTCACGTACGCCACTATCACCATAAGGATGTTAAGACAAACACTATCGCACACTCTGACACTAATTACGATGACAGACCCCCCACCAAAAGGATGACAGAGTGAAACTCACACCAGCCACTACCACCAAAAGGATGATAGGACAAACTCTATCGCACAATATGACATCAATAACGATGATAGACCCCCCACCAAAAGGATGACAGAGCGAAACTCACACCAGCCACTACCACCAAAAGCATGATTGGACAAACACGATCACACAACCTGACATCAATTACGTTGACAAAACCCCCCCACCAAAAGGATGACGGAGCGAAACTCACACCGACGGCTATCACCAAAAGGATGATAAGACAAACACTATCGCAGACTCTTACACCAATTACGATGACATACCCCCCACCAAAAGGATTACAGTGCGAAACTCACACCGATCGCTATCACAAAAAGGATGAGAAGACAAACACTATCGCACACTCTGTCACCAATTACGATGACATACCCCCACCAAAAGGATAACGGAGCAAAACTCACACCCGCCACTACCACCAAAAGGATGATAGGACAAACTCTATCGCACAATATGACATCAATAACGACGACAGACCCCCCACCAAAAGGATGACGGTACGAAACTCACACCGGCCGCTACCACTAAAAGGATGATAGGAAAAACACTATCGCATAATCTGACATCAATTCTGATGAAAGACCCCCCACCAAAAGGATGACGAAGCGAAACTCACACCGACCGCTATCACCAAAGGGATGATAAGACAAACACTATCGCACACTCTGACGCCAATTACGATGACAGACCCCCCACCAAAAGGATGACGGAGCGAAACTCACACCGGCAACTACCACAAAAAGGATGATAGGACAAACTCTATCGCACAATATGACATCAATAACAATGACAGACCCTTCACCAAAAGGATGACGGAGTGAAACTCACATCGGCCGTTACTACAAAAAGGATGATATGACAAACACTATCGCATAATCTGACATCAATTACGATGACAGACCCCCACCAAAAGGATGAGGAAGCGAAACTCACACCGACCGCTATCACCAAAAGGATGATAAGACAAACAAAAACGCACAATCCGACATAACAAGATGACAGACCCCCCACCAAAAGGATGACGGAACGAAACTCACACTGACCGCTATCATAAAAAGGATGATAAGACAAACACTATCGCACAATATGACATCAATAACGATGACAAACCCCCCACTAAAAGGATGATGGAGCGAAACTCACACCGGTCGCTACCACCAAAAGGATGATAGGACAAACACTATCGCATAATCCGACTTCAATTACGATGAGAGACCGCCCACCAAAAGGATGACGGAGCGAAACTCACACCTGCCACTACCACCAAAAGGATGACAGGACAAACACTATCGCACAATCCGACATCAACAAGATGACAGACCCCCCACCAAAAGGATGACGGAACGAAACTCACACCGACCGCTACCACCAAAAGAATGATAGGACAAACACTATCGCATAATCTGACATTATTTACGATGACAGACCCTCCACCAAAAGGATGACAAAGCGAAACTCACACCAACCGCTATCACCAAAAGGATGATAAGACAAACACTATCGCACATCTGACACCAATTACGATGACATACCCCCCACCAAAAGGATGACGGAGCGAAACTCACACCGGCCATTACCACCAAAAGGATGATAGGAAAAACTCTATCGCACAATATGACATCAATAACGACGACAGACCCCCCACCAAAAGGATGACGGTACGAAACTCACACCGGCCGCTACCACTAAAAGGATGATAGGAAAAACACTATCGCATAATCTGACATCAATTCTGATGAAAGACCCCCCACCAAAAGGATGACGAAGCGAAACTCACACCGACCGCTATCACCAAAGGGATGATAAGACAAACACTATCGCACACTCTGACGCCAATTACGATGACAGACCCCCCACCAAAAGGATGACGGAGCGAAACTCACACCGGCAACTACCACAAAAAGGATGATAGGACAAACTCTATCGCACAATATGACATCAATAACAATGACAGACCCTTCACCAAAAGGATGACGGAGTGAAACTCACATCGGCCGTTACTACAAAAAGGATGATATGACAAACACTATCGCATAATCTGACATCAATTACGATGACAGACCCCCACCAAAAGGATGAGGAAGCGAAACTCACACCGACCGCTATCACCAAAAGGATGATAAGACAAACAAAAACGCACAATCCGACATAACAAGATGACAGACCCCCCACCAAAAGGATGACGGAACGAAACTCACACTGACCGCTATCATAAAAAGGATGATAAGACAAACACTATCGCACAATATGACATCAATAACGATGACAAACCCCCCACTAAAAGGATGATGGAGCGAAACTCACACCGGTCGCTACCACCAAAAGGATGATAGGACAAACACTATCGCATAATCCGACTTCAATTACGATGAGAGACCGCCCACCAAAAGGATGACGGAGCGAAACTCACACCTGCCACTACCACCAAAAGGATGACAGGACAAACACTATCGCACAATCCGACATCAACAAGATGACAGACCCCTCACCAAAAGGATGACGGAACGAAACTCACACCGACCGCTACCACCAAAAGAATGATAGGACAAACACTATCGCATAATCTGACATTATTTACGATGACAGACCCTCCACCAAAAGGATGACAAAGCGAAACTCACACCAACCGCTATCACCAAAAGGATGATAAGACAAACACTATCGCACATCTGACACCAATTACGATGACATACCCCCCACCAAAAGGATGACGGAGCGAAACTCACACCGGCCATTACCACCAAAAGGATGATAGGAAAAACTCTATCGCACAATATGACATCAATAACGATGACATACCCCCCACCAAAAGGATGACAAAGCGAAATTCACACAGACCAATACCACCAAAAGCATGATAGGACAAACACGATCACACGACCTGACATCAATTACGATGACAGACCGCCCACCAAAAGGATGACCGAGCAAAACTCACACCCGCCACTACCACCAAAAGGATGATAGGACAACACTATCGCACAATCCGACATTAACAAGATGACAGACCCCCTACCAAAAGGATGACGGAACGAAACACACACCGACCACTACAACCAAAAGGATGATAGGACAAACACAATCGCACAATCTGACATCAATAAGATAACAGACCACCCACAAAAGGATGACGGAGCGAAACTCACGTACGCCACTATCACCATAAGGATGTTAAGACAAACACTATCGCACACTCTGACACTAATTACGATGACAGACCCCCCACCAAAAGGATGACAGAGTGAAACTCACACCGGCCACGACCACCAAAAGGATGATAGGGCAAACTCTATCGCACAATATGACATCAATAACGATGACAGACCCTCCACCAAAAGGATGACGGAGCGAAACTCACACCAGCCACTACCACCAAAAGCATGATTGGACAAACACGATCACACAACCTGACATCAATTACGATGACAGACCCCCACCAAAAGGATGAGGAAGCGAAACTCACACCGACCGCTATCACCAAAAGGATGATAAGACAAACAAAAACGCACAATCCGACATAACAAGATGACAGACCCCCCACCAAAAGGATGACGGAACGAAACTCACACCGACCGCTATCACAAAAAGGATGATAAGACAAACACTATCGCACAATATGACATCAATAACGATGACAAACCCCCCACTAAAAGGATGATGGAGCGAAACTCACACCGGTCGCTACCACCAAAAGGATGATAGGACAAACACTATCGCATAATCCGACTTCAATTACGATGAGAGACCGCCCACCAAAAGGATGACGGAGCGAAACTCACACCTGCCACTACCACCAAAAGGATGACAGGACAAACACTATCGCACAATATGACATCAATAACGATGACAGACCCCCCACCAAAAGGATGACGGAGCGAAACTCACGTCGGCCGCTACCACCAAAAGGATGATAGGACAAACACTATCGCATAATTTGACATCAATTACGACGACAGACCCCCCACCAATAGGATGACGAAGCGAAACTCACACCGACCGCTATCACCAAAAGGATGATAAGACAAACACTATCGCACACTCTGACACCAATTACGATGACAGACCCCCCACCAAAAGGATTGCGGAGTGAAACTCACACCAGCCACTACCACCAAAAGGATGATAGGACAAACTCTATCGCACAATATGACATCAATTACGATGACAGACCCCTCAACAAAAGGATTACGGAGCGAAACTCACACCGGCCCCTACCACCAAAAGGATGATAGGACAAACTCTATCGCACAATATGACATCAATAACAATGACAGACCCCCCACCAAAAGGATGACGGAGCGAAACTCATACCAGCCACTACCACCAAAAGCATGATAGGACAAACACGATCAAACAACCTGACATCAATTACGATGAGAGACCGCCCACCAAAAGGAAGACGGAGCAAAACTCACACCCGCCACTACCACCAAAAGGATGATAGGACAAACACTATCGCACAATCCGACATAACAAGATGACAGACCCTCCACCAAAAGGATGACAGAACAAAACTCACAACGACCGCTATCCCCAAAAGGATGATAACACAAACACTATCGGACAATATGACATCAATAACGATGACAGACCCCCCACCAAAAGGATGACGGAGTGAAACTCACACCGGTCGCTACCACCAAAGGGATGATTGGGCAAACACTATCGCATAATCTGACATCAATTACGATGACAGACCCCCCACAAAAAGGATGACGGAACAAAACTCACACCAGCCACTACCACCAAAAGGATGATAGGACAAACTCTATCGCACAATATGACATCAATAATAATGACATACCCCCCACCAAAAGGATGACGGAGCGAAACTCACGTCGGCCGCTACCACCAAAAGGATGATAGGACAAACACTATCGTATAATTTGACATCAATTACGACGACAGACCCCCACCAATAGGATGACGAAGCGAAACTCACACCGACCACTATCACCAAAAGGATGATAAGACAGACACTATCGCACACTCTGACACCAATTACGATGACAGACCCCCACCAAAAGGATTGCGGCGCGAAACTCACACCCGCCACTACCACCAAAAGGATGATAGGCCAAACTCTATCGCACAATATGACATCAATAACGATGACAAACCCTCCACCAAAAGGATGACGGAGCGAAACTCACACCGGCCGCTACCACCAAAAGGATGATATGACAAACAATATCGCATAATCTGACATCAATTACGATGACAGACCCACCACCAAAAGCATGACGAAGCGAAACTGACACCGACCGCTATCACCAAAAGGATGATAAGACAAACACTATCGCACACTCTGACACCAATTACGATGACAGACCCCTCAACAAAATGATTACGGAGCGAAACTCACACCGGCCACTACCACCAAAAGGATGATAGGACAAACTCTATCGCACCATATGACATCAATAACAATGACAGACCCCCCACCAAAAGGATGACTTAGCGAAACTCACACCGACCACTTCAACCAAAAGCATGATAGGACAAACACGATCACACAACCTGACATCAATTACAATGAGAGACCGCCCAACAAAAGGATGAAGGATTGAATCTCACACCCGCCACTACCACCAAAAGGATGATAGGACAAACACTATCGCACAATCCGACATCAACAAGATGACAGACCCCTCACCGAACGGATGACGGAACGAAACTCACACCAACCGCTATCACCAAGAAGATGATAAGACAAACACTATCGCACAATATGACATCAATAACGATGACAAACCCCCCACCAAAAGGATGACGGAGCGAAACTCACACCCGCCACTACCACCAAAAGGATGATAGGACAAACACTATCACACAATCCGACATAACAAGATGATAGACCCCCCACCAAAAGGATGACGGAGTGAAACTCACACCGGTCGCTACCACCAAAAGGATGATTGGGCAAATACTATCGCATAATCTGACATCAATTACGATGACAGACCCCCCACAAAAAGGATGACGGAACAAAACTCACACCAGCCACTACCACCAAAAGGATGATAGGACAAACTCTATCGCACAATATAACATCAATAACGATGACATACCCCCCACCAAAAGGATGACGCAGTGAAACTCACGTCGGCCGCTACCACCAAAAGGATGATAGGACAAACACTATCGCATAATCTGACATCAATTACGATGACAGACCCCCCACCAAAAGGATGACAAAGCAAAACTCACACCGACCACTATCACCAAAAGGATGGTAAGACAAACACTATCGCACACTCTGACACCAATTACGATTACAGACCCCCCACCAAAAGGATGACGGAGCAAAACTCACACCGGCCAATACAACCAAAAGGATGATAGGACAAACTCTATTGCACAATATGACATTAATAACGATGACATACCCCCCACCAAAAGGATGACGGAGCGAAATTCACACCGGCCAATACCACCAAAAGCATGATAGGACAAACACGATCTCACAACCTGACATCAATTACGATGACAGGCCGCCCACCAAAAGGATGATGGAGTGAAACTCACACCGGCCGCTACCACCAAAATTATGATAGGGCAAACACTATCGCACACTCTTACACCAATTACGATTACAGTGCGAAACTCACACCGACCGCTATCACAAAAAGGATGAGAAGACAAACACTATCGCACACTCTGTCACGAAAAACGATGACAGACCCCCCACCAAAAGGATGACGGAGCGAAACTCACACCGGCAACTACTACAAAAAGGATGATAGGACAAACTCTATCGCACAATATGACATCAATAACAATGACAGACCCTTCACAAAAAGGATGACGGAGTGAAACTCACATCGGCCGCTACTACCAAAAGGATGATATGACAAACACTATCGCATAATCTGACATCAATTACGATGACAGACCCCCACCAAAAGGATGACGAAGCGAAACTCACACCGACCGCTATCACCAAAAGGATGATAAGACAAACAAAAACGCACAATCCGACATAACAAGATGACAGACCCCCCACCAAAAGGATGACGGAACGAAACTCACACCGACCGCTATCACAAAAAGGATGATAAGACAAACACTATCGCACAATATGACATCAATAACGATGACAGACCCCCCACCAAAAGGATTATGGAGCGAAACTCACACCGGTCGCTACCACCAAAAGGATGATAGGACAAACACTATCGCATAATCCGACTTCAATTACGATGACAGACCCCCCACAAAAAGGATGACGGAACAAAACTCACACCAGCCACTACCACCAAAAGGATGATAGGACAAACTCTATCGCACAATATGACATCAATAATAATGACATACCCCCCACCAAAAGGATGACGGAGCGAAACTCACGTCGGCCGCTACCACCAAAAGGATGATAGGACAAACACTATCGTATAATTTGACATCAATTACGACGACAGACCCCCACCAATAGGATGACGAAGCGAAACTCACACCGACCGCTATCACCAAAAGGATGATAAGACAGACACTATCGCACACTCTGACACCAATTACGATGACAGACCCCCACCAAAAGGATTGCGGCGCGAAACTCACACCCGCCACTACCACCAAAAGGATGATAGGCCAAACTCTATCGCACAATATGACATCAATAACGATGACAAACCCTCCACCAAAAGGATGACGGAGCGAAACTCACACCGGCCGCTACCACCAAAAGGATGATATGACAAACACTATCGCATAATCTGACATCAATTACGATGACAGACCCACCACCAAAAGCATGACGAAGCGAAACTGACACCGACCGCTATCACCAAAAGGATGATAAGACAAACACTATCGCACACTCTGACACCAATTACGATGACAGACCCCTCAACAAAATGATTACGGAGCGAAACTCACACCGGCCACTACCACCAAAAGGATGATAGGACAAACTCTATCGCACCATATGACATCAATAACAATGACAGACCCCCCACCAAAAGGATGACTTAGCGAAACTCACACCGACCACTTCAACCAAAAGCATGATAGGACAAACACGATCACACAACCTGACATCAATTACAATGAGAGACCGCCCAACAAAAGGATGAAGGATTGAATCTCACACCCGCCACTACCACCAAAAGGATGATAGGACAAACACTATCGCACAATCCGACATCAACAAGATGACAGACCCCTCACCGAACGGATGACGGAACGAAACTCACACCAACCGCTATCACCAAGAAGATGATAAGACAAACACTATCGCACAATATGACATCAATAACGATGACAAACCCCCCACCAAAAGGATGACGGAGCGAAACTCACACCCGCCACTACCACCAAAAGGATGATAGGACAAACACTATCACACAATCCGACATAACAAGATGATAGACCCCCCACCAAAAGGATGACGGAGTGAAACTCACACCGGTCGCTACCACCAAAAGGATGATTGGGCAAATACTATCGCATAATCTGACATCAATTACGATGACAGACCCCCCACAAAAAGGATGACGGAACAAAACTCACACCAGCCACTACCACCAAAAGGATGATAGGACAAACTCTATCGCACAATATAACATCAATAACGATGACATACCCCCCACCAAAAGGATGACGCAGTGAAACTCACGTCGGCCGCTACCACCAAAAGGATGATAGGACAAACACTATCGCATAATCTGACATCAATTACGATGACAGACCCCCCACCAAAAGGATGACAAAGCAAAACTCACACCGACCACTATCACCAAAAGGATGGTAAGACAAACACTATCGCACACTCTGACACCAATTACGATTACAGACCCCCCACCAAAAGGATGACGGAGCAAAACTCACACCGGCCAATACAACCAAAAGGATGATAGGACAAACTCTATTGCACAATATGACATTAATAACGATGACATACCCCCCACCAAAAGGATGACGGAGCGAAATTCACACCGGCCAATACCACCAAAAGCATGATAGGACAAACACGATCTCACAACCTGACATCAATTACGATGACAGGCCGCCCACCAAAAGGATGATGGAGTGAAACTCACACCGGCCGCTACCACCAAAATTATGATAGGGCAAACACTATCGCACACTCTTACACCAATTACGATTACAGTGCGAAACTCACACCGACCGCTATCACAAAAAGGATGAGAAGACAAACACTATCGCACACTCTGTCACGAAAAACGATGACAGACCCCCCACCAAAAGGATGACGGAGCGAAACTCACACCGGCAACTACTACAAAAAGGATGATAGGACAAACTCTATCGCACAATATGACATCAATAACAATGACAGACCCTTCACAAAAAGGATGACGGAGTGAAACTCACATCGGCCGCTACTACCAAAAGGATGATATGACAAACACTATCGCATAATCTGACATCAATTACGATGACAGACCCCCACCAAAAGGATGACGAAGCGAAACTCACACCGACCGCTATCACCAAAAGGATGATAAGACAAACAAAAACGCACAATCCGACATAACAAGATGACAGACCCCCCACCAAAAGGATGACGGAACGAAACTCACACCGACCGCTATCACAAAAAGGATGATAAGACAAACACTATCGCACAATATGACATCAATAACGATGACAGACCCCCCACCAAAAGGATTATGGAGCGAAACTCACACCGGTCGCTACCACCAAAAGGATGATAGGACAAACACTATCGCATAATCCGACTTCAATTACGATGACAGACCCCCCACAAAAAGGATGACGGAACGAAACTCACACCGGCCACTACCACCAAAAGGATGATAGGACAAACTCTATCGCACAATATGACATCAATAACGATGATAGACCCCCCACCAAAAGGATGATGGAGCGAAACTCACGTCGGCCGCTACCACCAAAAGGATGATAGGACAAACACTATCGCATAATATGACATCAATTACGACGACAGACCCCCCACCAATAGGATGACGAAGCGAAACTCACACCGACCGCTATCACCAAAAGGATGATAAGACAAACACTATCGCACACTCTGACACCAATTACGATGACAGACCCCCCACCAAAAGGATTGCGGAGCGAAACTCACACCAGCCACTACCACCAAAAGGATGATAGGACAAACTCTATCGCACAATATGACATCAATAACGATGACAGACCCGCCACCAAAAGGATGACGGAGCGAAACTCACACCGGGCGCTACCACCAAAAGGATGATATGACAAACACTATCGCATAATCTGACATCAATTATGATGACAGACCCACCACCAAAAGCATGACGAAGTGAAACTGACACCGACCGCTATCACCAAAAGGATGATAAGACAAACACTATCGCACACTCTGACACCAATTACGATGACAGACCCCTCAACAAAATGATTACGGAGCGAAACTCACACCGGCCACTACCACCAAAAGGATGATAGGACAAACTCTATCGCACCATATGACATAAATAACAATGACAGACCCCCCACCAAAAGGATGACTTAGCGAAACTCACACCGACCACTACAACCAAAAGCATGATAGGACAAACACGATCACACAACCTGACATCCATTACAATGAGAGACCGCCCAACAAAAGGATGAAGGATTGAAACTCACACCTGCCACTACCACCAAAAGGATGATAGGACAAACACTATCGCACAATCCGACATCAACAAGATGACAGACCCCTCACCGAACGGATGACGGAACGAAACTCACACCAACCGCTATCACCAAAAGGATAATAAGACAAACACTATCGCACAATATGACATCAATAACGATGACAGACCCCCCACCAAAAGGATGACGGAGCGAAACTCACACCGGCCGCTACCACCAAAAGAATAATAGGACAAACACTATCGCATAATCTAACATCAATTACGTTGACATACCCACCACCAAAAGGATGACGGAACGAAACTCACACCGGCCACTACCACCAAAAGGATGATAGGACAAACTCTATGGAACAATATGACATCAATAACGATGACAGACCCCCCACCAAAAGGATGACGGAGCGAAACTCACATCGGCCGCTACCACCAAAAGGATGATAGAACAAACTCTATCGCACAATATGACATCAATAACGATGACAGACCCCCCACCAAAAGGATGACGAAGCGAAACTCACACCGGCCGCTACCACGAAAAGGGTGATAGGACAAACACTATCGCATAATCTGACATCAATTACGATGACAGACCCCCACCAAAAGGATGACAAAGCGAAACTCACACCGACCACTATCACCAAAAGGATGGTAAGACAAACACTATCGCACACTCTGACACCAATTACGATTACAGACCCCCACCAAAAGGATGACGGAGCAAAACTCACAGCGGCCAATACCACCAAAAGGATGATAGGACAAACTCTATTGCACAATATGACATTAATAACGATGACATACCCCCCACCAAAAGGATGACGGAGCGAAATTCACACCGGCCAATACCACCAAAAGCATGATAGGACAAACACGATCTGACAACCTGACATCAATTACGATGACAGGCCTCCCACCAAAAGGATGACGGAGCGAAACTCACACCGGCCGCTACCACCAAAATTATGATAGGACAAACACTATCGCACACTCTTACACCAATTACGATGACAGACCCCCTACCAAAAGGATTACAGTGCGAAACTCACACCGACCGCTATCACAAAAAGGATGAGAAGACAAACACTATCGCACACTCTGTCACCAATTACGATGACAGACCCCCACCAAAAGGATAACGGAGCAAAACTCACACCCGCCAGTACCACCAAAAGGATGATAGGACAAACTCTATCGCATAATATGACATCAATAACAATGACAGACCCCCCACCAAAAGGATGACAGTATGAAACTCACACCGGCCGCTATCACTAAAAGGATGATAGGAAAAACACTATCGCATAATCTGACATCAATTACGATGAAAGACCCCCCACCAAAAGGATGACGAAGCGAAACTCACACCGACCGCTATCACCAAAGGGATGATAAGACAAACACTATTGCACACTCTGACACCAATTACGATGACAGACCCCCCACCAAAAGGATGACGGAGCGAAACTCACACCGGCCACTACCACCAAAAGGATGATAGGATAAACTCTATCGCACAATTGACATCAATAACGATGACAAACCCCCCACCAAAAGGATTACGGAGCGAAACTCACACCGGCCGCTACCACCAAAAGGATGATAGGACAAACACTATCGCATAATCTAACATCAATTACGTTGACAGACCCCCCATCAAAAGGATGACGGAACGAAACTCACACCGGCCACTACCACCAAAAGGATGATAGGACAAACTCTATCGCATAATATGACATCAATAACGATGACATACCCCCCACCAAAAGGATGACGGAGCGAAATTCACACCGACCAATACCACCAAAAGCATGGTAGGACAAACACGATCGCATAATCTGACATCAATTACGATGACAGACCCCTCACCAAAAGGATGGCGAAGCGAAACTCACACCGACCGCTATCACCAAAAGGATGATAAGATAAACACTATCGCACACTCTGACACCAATTACGATGACAGACCCCCCACCAATAGGATGACGGAGCGAAACTCACACCGGACACTACCACCAAAAGGATGATAGGACAAACACCATTACACAATCTGACATCAATCAAGATGACAGACCCCCCACGAAAAGGATGACAGAGCGAAACTCACACCGGCCGCTACCACCAAAAGGACTATAGGAAAAACACTATCGCATAATCTGACATTAATTACGATGACAGACCCCCACCAAAAGGATGACGAAGCAAAAATCACACCGACAGCTATCACCAAAAGGATGATAAGACAAACACTATCGCACACTCTGACACCAATTACGATGACAGACCCCCCACCAAAAGGATGACGGAGCGAAACTCACACCGGCCACTACCACCAAAAGGATGATAGGATAAACTCTATCGCACAATATGAATTCAATAACAATGACAGACCCCCCACCAAAAGGATTACAGAGCGAAACTCACACCGGCCGCTACCACCAAAAGGATGATAGGACAAACACTATCGCATAATCTAACATCAATTACGTTGACAGACCCCCCACCAAAAGGATGACGAAACGAAACTCACACCGGCAACTACCACCAAAAGGATGATAGGACAAACTCTATCGCACAATATGACATCAATAACGATGACAGAACCCCCACCAAATGCATGACCGAGCGAAACTCACATCGGCCGCTACCACCAAAAGGATGATAGGACAAACTCTATCGCACAATATGACATCAATAACGACGACAGACCCCCCACCAAAAGGATGACGGAGCGAAACTCACACCGACCGCTACCAAGAAAAGGATGATAGGACAAACACTATTGCACAATATGACATCAATTACGATGACAGACCCCCCACCAAAAGGATGACAAAGCGAAACTCACACCGACCGCTATCACCCAAAGGATGGTAAGACAAACACTATCGCACACTCTGACACCAATTACGATGACAAACCCCCCACCAAAAGGATGACGAAGCGAAACTCACACCAGCCACTACCACCAAAAGGATGATAGGACAAACACCATCGCACAATCTGACATCAATCAAAATGACAGACCTCCCACCAAAAGGATGACGGAGCGAAACTCACACCCGCCACTACCACCAAAAGGATGATAGGACAATCACTATTGTGCAATTCGACATCAACAAGATGACAGACCCTCCATCAAAAGGATGACGGAGCGAAACTCACACCGGCCGCTACCACCAAAAGGACTATAGGAAAAACACTATCGCATAATCTGACAATAATTACGATGACAGACCCCCCACCAAAAGGATGACGAAGCAAAATTCACACCGACAGCTATCACCAAAAGGATGATAAGACAAACACTATCGCACACTCTGACACCAATTACGATGACAGACCCCCCACCAAAAGGATGACGGAGCGAAACTGACACCGGCCACTACCACCAAAAGGATGATAGGACGAACACCATCGCATAATCTGACATCAATCAAGATGACAGACCTTCCACCAAAAGGATGACGGAGCGAAACTCACACCCGCCACTACCACCAAAAGGATGATAGGACAATCACTATCGTGCAATTCGACATCAACAAGATGACAGACCCCCCATCAAAAGGATGACGGAGCGAAACTCACACCGGCCGCTACCACGAAAAGGACTATAGGAAAAACACTATCGCATAATCTGACAATAATTACGATGACAGACCCCCCACCAAAAGGATGACGAAGCGAAATTCACACCGACAACTATCACCAAAAGGATGATAA
Source organism: Lathyrus sativus (assembly GCA_963859935.3). Classification (NCBI taxonomy): domain Eukaryota; kingdom Viridiplantae; phylum Streptophyta; class Magnoliopsida; order Fabales; family Fabaceae; genus Lathyrus; species Lathyrus sativus. Next base: position 8,603 of record CAWUDS030002515.1, on the reverse strand, counting down.
GACAAACACTATCGCACACTCTGACACCAATTACGATGACAGACCCCCCACCAAAAGGATGACGGAGCGAAACTCACACCGGCCGCTACCACCAAAAGGATGATAGGACAAACACTATCGCATAATCTAACATCAAATACGTTGACAGACCCCCCACCAATAGGATGACGGAACGAAACTCACACCGGCCACTACCACCGAAAGGATGATAGGACAAACTCTAACGCACAATATGACATCAATAACGATGACAGACACCCCACCAAAAGGATGACAGAGCGAAACTCACATCGGCCGCTACCACCAAAAGGATGATAGGACAAACTCTATCGCACAATATGACATCAATAACGACGACAGACCCCCCACCAAAAGGATGACGGAGCGAAACTCACACCAGCCGCTACCACGAAAAGGATGATAGGACAAACACTATCGCATAATCTGACATCAATTATGATGACAGACCCCCCACCAAAAGGATGACAAAGCGAAACTCACACCGACCGCTATCACCAAAAGGATGGTAAGACAAACACTATCGCACACTCTGACACCAATTACGATGACAGACCTCCCACCAAAAAGATGACGGAGCGAAACTCACACCCGCCACTACCACCAAAAGGATGATAGGACAATCACTATCGTGCAATTCGACATCGACAAGATGACAGACCCCCCATCAAAAGGATGACGGAGCGAAACTCACACCGGCCGCTACCACCAAAAGGACTATAAGAAAAACACTATCGCATAATCTGACAATAATTACGATGACAGACCCCCCACCAAAAGGATGACGAAGCGAAATTCACACCGACAACTATCACCAAAAGGATGATAAGACAAACACTATCGCACACTCAGACACCAATTACGATGACAAACCCCCCACCAAAAGGATGACGGAGCGAAACTCACACCAGCCACTACCACCAAAAGGATGATAGGATTAACTCTATCGCACAATATGACATCAATAACGATGACAGACCCCCCACCAAAAGGATTACGGAGCGAAACTCACACCGGCCGCTACCACCAAAAAGATGATAGGACAAACACTATCGCATAATCTAACATCAAATACGTTGACAGACCCCCTACCAAAAGGATGACGGAACAAAACTCACACCGGCCACTACCACCAAAAGGATGATAGGACAAACTCTATCGCGCAATATGACATCAATAACGATGACAGACACCCCACCAAAAGGATGACGGAGCGAAACTCACATCGGCCGCTACCACCAAAAGGATGATAGGGAAAACTCTATCGCACAATATGACATCAATAACGACGACAGACCCCCCACCAAAAGGATGACGGAGCGAAACTCACACCAGCCGCTACCACGAAAAGGATGATAGGACAAACACTATCGCATAATCTGACATCAATTATGATGAAAGACCCACCACCAAAAAGATGACAAAGCGAAACTCACACCGACCGCTATCACCAAAAGAATGGTAAGACAAACAATATCGCACACTCTGACACCAATTACGATGACAGACCCCCCACCAAAAGGATGACAGGGCGAAACTCACACCGGCCACTACCACCAAAAGGATGATAGGACAAACACCACCGCATAATCTGACATCAATCAAGATGACAAACCTCCCACCAAAAAGATGACGGAGCGAAACTCACACCCGCCACTACCACCAAAAGGATGATAGGACAATCACTATCGCGCAATTCGACATCAACAAGATGACAGACCCCCCATCAAAAGGATGACGGAGCGAAACTCACACCGGCTGCTACCACATAAAGGACTATAAGAAAAACACTATCGCATAATCTGACATTAATTACGATGACAGACCCCCCACCAAAAGGATGACGAAGCGAAATTCCCACCGACAGCTATCACCAAAAGGATGATAAGACAAACACTATCGCACACTCAGACACCAATTACGATGACAGACCCCCCACCAAAAGGACGACGGAGCGAAACTCACACCGACCACTACCACCAAAAGGATGATAGGATAAACTCTATCGCACAATATGACATCAATAACGATGACAGACCCCCCACCAAAAGGATTACGGAGCAAAACTTACACCGGTCGCTACCACCAAAAGGATGATAGGACAAACACTATCGCATAATCTAACATCAAATACGCTGACAGATCCCCCACCAAAAGGATGACGGAACGAAACTCACACCGGCCACTACCACCAAAAGGATGATAGGACAAACTCTATCGCACAATATGACATCAATAACGATGACAGACCCCCCACCAAAAGGATGATGGAGGGAACTCACATCGGCCGCTACCACCAAAAGGATGATAGGAGAAACTCTATCGCACAATATGACATCAATAACGACGACAGACCCCCACCAAAAGGATGACGGAGCGAAACTCACACCAGCCGCTACCACGAAAAGGATGATAGGACAAACACTATCGCATAATCTGACATCAATTATGATGACAGACCCCCTACCAAAAGGATGACAAAGCGAAACTCACACCGACCGCTATCACCAAAAGGATGGTAAGACAAACACTATCGCACACTCTGACACCAATTACGATGACAGACCCCCCACCAAAAGGATTACGGGGCGAAACTCACACCGGCCACTACCACCAAAAGGATGATAGGACAAACACCATCGCACAATCTGACATCAATCAAGATGATAGACCTCCCACCAAAAAGATGACGGATCGAAACTCACACCCGCTACTACCAACAAAAGGATGATAGGACAATCATTATCGCGTAATTCGACATCAACAAGATGACAGACCCCCCATCAAAAGGATGACGGAGCGAAACTCACACCGGCCGCTACCACCAAAAGGACTATAAGAAAAACACTATCGCATAATCTGACATTAATTACGATGACAGACCCCCCACCAAAAGGATGACGAAACGAAATTCACACCGACAGCTATCACCAACAGGATGATAAGACAAACACTATCGCACACTCAGACACCAATTACGATGACAGACCCCCCACCAAAAGGATGACGGAGCGAAACTCACGCCGGCCACTACCACCAAAAGGATGATAGGATAAACTCTATCGCACAATATGACATCAATAACGATGACAGACTCCCCACCAAAAGGATTACGGAGCGAAACTCACACCGGCCGCTACCACCAAAAGGATGATAGGACAAACACTATCGCATAATCTAACATCAATTACGTTGACAGATCCCCCACCAAAAGGATGACGGAACGAAACTCACACCGGCCACTACCACCAAAAGGATGATAGGACAAACTCTATCACACAATATGACAGACCTCCCACCAAAAAGATGACGGAGCGAAACTCACACCCGCCACTACCACCAAAAGGATGATAGGACAATCACTATCGCGCAATTCGACATCAACAAGATGACAGACCCCCCACCAATTACGATGACAAACCCCCCACCAAAAGTACTATCGCACACTCAGACACCAATTACGATGACAAACCCCCCACCAAAAGGATGACGGAGCGAAACTCACACCGGCCACTACCACCAAAAGGATGATAGGATAAACTCTATCGCACAATATGACATCAATAAAGATGACAGACCCCCCACCAAAAGGATTACGGAGCGAAACTCACACCGGCCGCTACCACCAAAAGGATGATAGGACAAACACTATCGCATAATCTAACATCAAATACGTTGACAGACCCCCCACCAAAAGGATGACGGAACGAAACTCACACCCATCAAAAGGATGACGGAGCGAAACTCACACCGGCCGCTACCACCAAAAGGACTATAAGAAAAACACTATCGCATAATCTGACATTAATTACGATGACAGACCCCCACCAAAAGGATGACGAAGCGAAATTCACACCGATAACTATCACCAAAAGGATGATAAGACAAACACTATCGCACACTCTGACACCAATTACGATGACAGACCCCCCACCAAAAGGATGGCGGAGTGAAACTCACAGCGGCCACTACCACCAAAAGGATGATAGGACAAAAACCATCGCACAATCTGATATCAATCAAGATGACAGACCCCCCACCAAAAGGATGACGGAGCGAAACTCACACCAGCCACTACCACCAAAAGGATGATAGGACAAACACCATCGCACAATCTGACATCAATCAAGATGACAGACCTCCCACCAAAAAGATGACGGAGCGAAACTCACACCCGCCACTACCACCAAAAGGATGATAGGACAATCACTATCGCGTAATTCGACATCAACAAGATGACAGACCCCCCATCAAAAGGATGACAGAGCGAAAGTCACACCGGCCGCTACCACCAAAAGGACTATAAGAAAAACACTATCGCATAATCTGACATTAATTACGATGACAGAACCCCCATCAAAGGATGACGAAGCGAATTTCACACCGACAGCTATCACCAAAAGGATGATAAGACAAACACTATCGCACACTCTGACACCAATTACGATGACAGACCCCCCACCAAAAGGATGACGGAGCGAAACTCACACCGGCCACTACCACCAAAAGGATGATAGGATAAACTCTATCTCACAATATGACATCAATAACGATGACAGACCCCCCACCAAAAGGATTACGGAGCGAAACTCACACCGGCCGCTACCACCAAAAGGATGATAGGACAAACACTATCGCATAATCTAACATCAAATACGTTGATAGACCCCCCACCAAAAGGATGACGGAACGAAACTCACACCGGCCACTACCACCAAAAGGATGATAGGACAAACTCTATCGCACAATATGACATCAATAACGATGACAAACCCCCCACCAAAAGGATGACAGAGAGAAACTCACATCGACCGCTACCACCAAAAGGATGATAGGACAAACTCTATCGCACAATATGACATCAATAAAGACGACAGAACCCCCCCCCCCCCCCCCAAAAGGATGACGGAGCGAAACTCACACCAGCCGCTACCACGAAAAGGATGATAGGACAAACACTATCGCATAATCTGACATCAATTATGATGACAGACCCCGCACCAAAAGGATGACAAAGTGAAACTCACACCGACCGCTATCACCAAAAGGATGGTAAGACAAACACTATCGCACACTCTGACACCAATTACGATGACAGACCCCCCACCAAAAGGATGACGGGGCGAAACTCACACCGGCCACTACCACCGAAAGGATGATAGGACAAACACCATCGCACAATCTGACATCAATCAAGATGACAGACCTCCCACCAAAAAGATGACGGAGCGAAACTCACACCCTCCACTACCACCAAAAGGATGATAGGACAATCACTATCGCGCAATTCGACATCAACAAGATGACAGACCCCCCATCAAAAGGATGACGGAGCGAAAGTCACACCGGCCGCTACCACCAAAAGGACTATAAGAAAAACACTATCGCATAATCTGACATTAATTACGATGACAGACCCCCCACCAAAAGGATGACGAAGCGAAATTCACATCGACAGCTATCACCAAAAGGATGATAAGACAAACACTATCGCACACTCTGACACCAATTACGATGACAGACCCCCCACCAAAAGGATGACGGAGCAAAACTCACACCGGCCACTACCACCAAAAGGATGATAGGATAAACTCTATCGCACAATATGACATCAATAACGATGACAGACCCCCCACCAAAAGGATTACGGAGCGAAACTCACACCGGCCACTACCACCAAAAGGATGATAGGACAAACACTATCGCATAATCTAACATCAATTACGTTGACAGACCCCCCACCAAAAGGATGACGGAACGAAAGTCACACCGGCCACTACCACCAAAAGGATGATAGGACAATCACTATCGCGCAATTCGACATCAACAAGATGACAGACCCCCCATCAAAAGGATGACGGAGCGAAACTCACATCGGCCGCTACCACCAAAAGGATGATAGGACAAACTCTATCGCACAATATGACATCAATAACGACGACAGACCCCGCACCAAAAGGATGACGGAGCGAAACTCACACCAGCCGCTACCACGAAAAGGATGATATGACAAACACTATCACATAATCTGACATCAATTATGATGACAGACCCCCCACCAAAAGGATGACGGGGCGAAACTCACACCGGCCACTACCACCAAAAGGATGATAGGACAAACACCATCGCACAATCTGACATCAATCAAGATGACAGACCTCCCACCAAAAAGATGACGGAGCGAAACTCACACCCTCCACTACCACCAAAAGGATGATAGGACAATCACTATCGCGCAATTCGACATCAACAAGATGACAGACCCCCCATCAAAAGGATGACGGAGCGAAAGTCACACCGGCCGCTACCACCAAAAGGACTATAAGAAAAACATTATCGCATAATCTGACATTAATTACGATGACAGACCCCCCACCAAAAGGATGACGAAGCGAAATTCACATCGACAGCTATCACCAAAAGGATGATAAGACAAACACTATCGCACACTCTGACACCAATTACGATGACAGACCCCCCACCAAAAGGATGACGGAGCAAAACTCACACCGGCCACTACCACCAAAAGGATGATAGGATAAACTCTATCGCACAATATCACATCAATAACGATGACAGACCCCCCACCAAAAGGATTATGGAGCGAAACTCACACCGGCCACTACCACCAAAAGGATGATAGGACAAACACTATCGCATAATCTAACATCAATTATGTTGACAGACCCCCCACCAAAAGGATGACGGAACGAAAGTCACACCGGCCACTACCACCAAAAGGATGATAGGACAATCACTATCGCGCAATTCGACATCAACAAGATGACAGACCCCCCATCAAAAGGATGACGGAGCGAAACTCACATCGGCCGCTACCACCAAAAGGATGATAGGACAAACTCTATCGCACAATATGACATCAATAACGACGATAGACCCCGCACCAAAAGGATGACGGAGCGAAACTCACACCAGCCGCTACCACGAAAAGGATGATATGACAAACACTATCACATAATCTGACATCAATTATGATGACAGACCCCCCACCAAAAGGATGACAAAGCAAAACTCACACCGACCGCTATCACCAAAAGGATGGTAAGACAAACACTATCGCACACTCTGACACCAATTACGATGACAGACCCCCCACCAAAAGGATAACGGGGCAAAACTCACACCGGCCACTACCACCAAAAGGATGATAGGACAAACACCATCGCACAATCTGACATCAATCAAGATGACAGACCTCCCACCAAAAAGATGACGGAGCGAAACTCACACCTGCCACTACCACCAAAAGGATGATAGGACAATCACTATCGCGCAATTTGACATCAACATGATGACAGACCCCCCACCAAAAGGATGACGGAGCGAAACTCACACCGGCCGCTACCACCAAAAGGACTATAAGAAAAATACTATCGCATAATCTGACATTAATTACGATGACACACCCCCCACCAAAAGGATGACGGAGCGAAACTCACACCGGCCACTACCACCAAAAGGATGATAGGATAAACTCTATCGCACAATATGACATCAATAACGATGACAGACCCCCCACCAAAAGGATTACGGAGCGAAACTCACACCGGCCGCTACCACCAAAAGGATGATAGGACTAACACTATCGCATAATCTAACATCAAATACGTTGATAGACCCCCCACCAAAAGGATGACGGAACGAAACTCACACCGGCCACTACCACCAAAAGGATGATAGGACAAACTCTATCGCACAATATGACATCAATAACGATGACAGACCCCCCACCAAAAGGATGACGGAGCGAAACTCACATCGGCCGCTACCACCAAAAGGATGATAGGACAAACTCTATCGCACAATATGACATCAATAACGACGACAGACCCCCCCCCCCCCCCCCCAAAAGGATGACGGAGCAAAACTCACACCAGCCGCTACCATGAAAAGGATGATAGGACAAACACTATCGCATAATCTGACATCAATTATGATGACAGACCCCGCACCAAAAGGATGACAAAGTGAAACTCACACCGACCGCTATCACCAAAAGGATAGTAAGACAAACACTATCGCACACTCTGACACCAATTACGATGACACACCCCCCACCAAAAGGATGACGGGGCGAAACTCACACCGGCCACTACCACCAAAAGGATGATAGGACAAACACCATCGCACAATCTGACATCAATCTAGATGACAGACCTCCCACCAAAAAGATGACGGAGCGAAACTCACACCCGCCACTACCACCAAAAGGTTGATAGGACAATCACTATCGCGCAATTCGACATCAACAAGATGACAGACCCCCCATCAAAAGGATGACGGAGCGAAAGTCACACGGGCCACTACCACCAAAAGGACTATAAGAAAAACACTATCGCATAATCTGAGATTAATTACGATGACAGACCCCCCACCAAAAGGATGACGAAGCGAAATTCACACCGACAGCTATCACCAAAAGGATGATAAGACAAACACTATCGCAGACTCTGACACCAATTACGATGACAGACCCCCCACCAAAAGGATGACGGAGCAAAACTCACACCGGCCACTACCACCAAAAGGATGATAGGATAAACTCTATCGCACAATATGACATC
>CAWUDS030002514.1:0-37235 GCA_963859935.3 Lathyrus sativus | reverse complement strand
GACTAATTTGAGTTTCGATTTTGGAGAGAAATAGGGGGTTGAGTTTCGGCTGGTTGCTGTTGAGGGGGTTTCCGGGTTTTTAATGGAGGTTTGAGAAGAAGGTGTTAATGGGTTTGGATTAAGGAAGATGGGTTGAGGGAGAGATTTGCGGAAGGATGAGGAAGATGATTGATGATGATGAATGGTGAGGCTGCGCTAGGGTTTCTGGTCTGGAGGTAGAAGAAAATGAATAGGATCTTATACCCTGAAAAAGTGACACATGGCACAGTTGGATGCTCTTGATTTTTTGCTGATTTTTCAAATAAATGATGATTAATTAATAAACTAAATAAACACAATCCTAATTAATCTAAACCTAATTAATTAATATCCTAACTAATTAATATTCTAAATAAATATCTATTTTCTAAAATCTAATAAAAAAACCTAGATTCTAATATAATTAAATACTTAAATTCTAAATCTATTTTCTAAACAAAAACTAATTGTATACTATTTTTTTTAAAAAGAGCTATTTTCTAATTCTTATTAAAAAATCTATATTAAATAAAATAAAACTAAATAAATAAAGGCTAATAAATGGAAAGAAATAAATCACAAAAAACCATAAAATAAAAACGGAAAAGACGGGGGAACACCGAAACGCAACAAAATAATCAGCATGGACTAAACCACCAGGAAGAGAGCAACTTTCGCTTGATTTCGACATGGAACTTCTCATCACTTGAACTGGTTTGAATCGTCTAAAATGCGAAGGAAGCGGTTGTAATCCCGATAAATTCAATCCGGCTGATAACATGGGCAGTATGCGAGAAATGATCGACCTAAATGATATGCAGATGAAATGCGAAGCAAAAGCCAGTCAAAGGTAGAAAAGGTTGGTCAAATTTTGGGGTACAACATTATTGTGTCGTTTTTTTTGTTCTATTGTCATGAATTTGGGATCTTTTGTATACTGTAACTTTGATTTTTTTGGCTTTCTTTCAAAATGTCTTCCCCCTTGTGAATGTATGGAATGCTGTTTTTATAAGCTTTGCCCATTAATGTTTGATGAATGTAAGAAATCATGACCTCTATTCATGCTTTGGAAATAAAATAACATTGCTCTGATTGTGTTAGAAAGTTGTTTTGGAAACAAAATGAGCTGTTTGTGAACCTGATAATATTATTTTTATTTCAGTTCAAACATGTTGGAACAATTCACTATTTGATTTAGTTTCTCTTTGAATGTTGTCTTGAACATGTTTTGAAAATCACAACAAAATCATGAATCGTGTTTTGGGAAATTGGAATTCTCTCATGAATTTCCTTTAATTTCTTTCCTCTACTTTTTCATCTATACTGTTAATATTCTCCTTAATGAAACTAGTTTTGTATCGACATGTTTTGCTTTTCCTTTTTTCTTGCGGACAAACTGTTGGAATGTAATTACTGAGGAATTCATGACGGTCTTGATGATGGCGTGAAACTGGTGTTAGAGATTGTTTTACTGTGGCCGGAAGGCTTGTATCGCGGTTTTGCCGGCTGTGGCGGGTCATAGTTTATGAAGCAGACTTACTTGAAGGTTGCATGCACGTTGGCAAATGATGGTGGCATTTGGAGTGCAACTAAATGTGTGCTGCTTGTTTATATTATCGCTTGTACAGACTTTGGCACTTTGTAAAAAATGACTTTATGTAATTTTTTGTACTTTGTATTATTTCCTTGAAATTTATGTAACATGGATCTTGTGGATCTTAAATGAACCTCCCACTTGAAAGGATTTTGGACCCAAACTTTGAAATACAAACTTTGTGCTTAACTTATAAATTATTTTCACTTGTGAGTATTCTTTGAACTTGAAGTGTAATGAGTTCTTAACTTTGTGACCGTGTCATGCGGTTCTTGAATTTATGAATCCATATTATAAACCATGACTAGATCTTAAACTTTAACAATAAATCATGAACTTCATATGAAAACAAAATTATGTGAATCCTTTAGTGCTTAAATTCTTGAATAAACATGGGAGATATGGCAGTTGTCTTGTATGAATGATATGAACGGCTCTTGAAATCCAACAATCTTTCATAGGTGCATTTCCATGAGTCGCACCATGGATGAGAACTTTTAAGACCATGACGATCAAAACAACTTTAATCATGACCTTGGATTTCTTGAATGAACTTTAATACATTGGCTTGAGCCCGACCCAAGACTAAAAGACTAATTGTATGAAAGATGTTCTATCAATATGTTAACTAATCAAACATAACCTTCCATGTTTGGCCATAATGACTCCTTGAGACGATTTGATCTCTATTGATTTTAATCAAATGAAATGTTGTTTGAACCGCTTCGAGCTTATTAATCATAAAACAATGTCAAGAAGATCCAAACTCTTCTCTTAAAGTTAAGTAACAATCCAACTGTATTATCACTTGCCAATGGGAACCATCATTAATCCTCGAATGACCATACTCAACACCATGAAAACCCTAACTCTCCTTGGGAGTATACATTGAAACTTTTGTGAAATCTTGAGGGAAGTGACAGATGAGCACACATAAGGCTTTCACGACCTCGAAATTTTTTGCAGCAATCCTATTTTCTCAAAACAAACAAAAACTAAAAAAAAATGATAAGAGAAAAAATCGGTTAGCTATGCAAGGATGATTGACTTAAGATAGTATGCAATATATCAAAGAAGTTAAGGGTAAAATTTGGGGTATACCATATCGATAATTGAAAATAAAATTGAGATTAGAAAGATGTAGAAGAAAGTGATAAGAGAAAAAAGAAGTGGTCTCGGGTTCATATCATTTATCAATAATTTGACTAGTGGTGACTTTTTTCGGTTTCGTCATCGACCAAGACAATCGAAAATATAAAAAAAGTAGTCAAAATGTAACAAAATAATTACAAAATATTAATAAAGTTTATCCAATAATATTAACAAAATAAAACTAACAAAATATTATTAATTAACAAAACTAACAAAAAGATTTAAAAAAAACTCAAAACAAGCAGGGGGTGCAGTAATGATACTGGGGCGTGAACCAAGAGAGGAGGGAATCATATGGGCTCAAGAAAGCCCATCATCCCTCACTCATGAGGACTGCACAGTCCAAAACTCAGAGAGTGGCGTGAGTAGAAAGAAATGGGCTTAACAAAGCCCAAGATCCACATCAAACACATTTTTTAAAAAAGAAAATAGAAATGAATGGCACCATCATCACACGATTTAACACATCATCATCTTCTTTCTCTTGTAAATAGAAACGATTCATTTCAAAGCCACAACACATGATACGAACCAAACCGCCGTACTTCAAAACGTCGTAGTTGCCAAAATCTCTTGCTTTTGCTCTGTTTCAAATCTATTTGTTTCAACCCAATCTCCTTTCGTCTCTGTTCCCATCTCATTTTCTCCTTCTTCGTTCTTATTTCAGCTTGATCTCTGTTTCTGGTTTTAGGTTTAGAATGGTTGTTTTTATTTATTTATTCTGTGTTCAACAGAAATTATCGTTCACTGATGGTTGAGGAAGGAAGAGTCAAAAGGATTTGTAAAATTGGGTTCTTGTTTAGGTTGGGGGAAGGAGTGTTTTTGGGTTATGAAAGAAAAGGGGTGTTTGGTGGTAGTAATGGCGAGGCGAGAGAGAATTTAAGGGTGTCTAATTTGTGCGACAGAAAACAGTGAGTATTGGTGGTTCCACGGTGAAACAGATTGAAGAAGATATGATGCGTTTTTGAATTTTTTTTATGGCGTTGCAGGGAGAAGAATGAAGTTCTGGTTTTGATGCTCTTTCCATCTTCTCTATTTTTCATCTCTGTCTCTGCTTTTTAGTATGGGTTTTTGGGGGAGGGTTTTTTGCTGTTAATAAAAATGGAAGTGAGTTGGATTTTTGAAGGTGGGTTGTAGATGAAGAAGGATAGGGAAATGGAGATCGAAGAAGAAGAGTGAGGTTTTGGGTGGGGGTTGGGTGAAGAGGAGTGATTTTTTTGGCGAGTTGGTCCTGATCTCAAAAAAGCTGAAGGTTGGTTTTGTAAGCCTTATCGTGTTATCAAAAGGTGAATGGCTATTGTTTTTATTTTTTAAGAGAAATCCCCTTATCAGAATATTGAGTGGAGAAGCCCTTTTTGTGAAGAATCAAGATGCGTTAAAACCGTTACAGGGGGATTTGGATCCTCTCCTTTTTTATATATCATGTCATCTCTCATGTTTCTAATCTAACGGTTCAGAATTTATAATGAAGAAATTCCAAAAATAACAAAGACAAATTACTTATCAATTTCTCTCTCCTATTAAATGACTTTTCTTACTTAATTATTCATTATAAATTCTGAACCGTTAGATTAGAAACATGAGAGATGACATGATATATAAAAAAGGAGAGGATCCAAATCCGTTACAGGGTCCCTTCTTTCAGTCTTTCTCTTTCTCTTGCGTCACGTTTTCTATGTGCATAATATGTTGTACTTTTAGGTGGGATACGGAGAATTTGAAGTCAATTGGAACCGTGGGATCGCTGCGTTATGAGGGTTCGTTCTTCAGTGTGTGGATGGGGTGTAATTGTGGTATAAAGTGCATTGCGATGTGTTTTGGTAAGGTTGGGCGTAGCATCAGGAAGGGCCTGTGTGTATATGCATTGAATGGATACTTGTTACTCTTGCATTCCATTTTTTTTGTAATCTTCCTTTGTAATGGATTTAGACTTTGAGAAAATGATGAAATATGGGCTTCATGGTGCTTTTGATTGTACTTTTTTTTTTGTAAATTTTCTACATAATGGGCTTGAAATGTAAATGGTATTGGTTTGTAAAAAATGAAAAAAATTAATTGAAATGGGATTTCTCTTACTATCACAATTTCATTAGTCATGTTTGTAAATGGGCCTTAATGCTTTGGTAAATAGAATTGTATAATTTTTGTAGGAACTTTATAATAATATGACCTTGATTGAATTTATTCCAACTCCACAAATCACACTAAAATTCAATTTCCCACAATCTTTTAATTAATCCTAAGAAAGTGAATATAAAGTAAATCTGGATCTTCAGATGAATTAGAACCTTGAAATAATGAAATCACTAATACCTCAATACCTGAATTTAGCCACTTGAATACTTAGTAAACCAAAGCCTTCACTAGACACCGAATAATTAGAAAATTGTCTCGAAATCAGAGGTACATGACTTAAAATTATGAATTTGGACTACCTAAATCTCTGGCTTTGGTCACGTGACAACTTTAACCATGAGATACATGATTTTTCCATGGCCTGACCTCTTGAGGATGAAGTAAACTATTTGTCTAACCAAGATGCATCCAAATTCCTCTTAATTTTCAACCGTCCCCACACCCATATACCCGGACAACACAGCCGCCTTGACTATGACGCAAAAACCCTGATTAAGGCTACATGTCACATGAGTCACGCCCCTGATCTGGATCTTGAAACAGGCCCTTTCCTGACCTAGATTAGGTCAAATACACTGAACCACACCTTCCTGACTTGAATCTTGGTCTTGGGCAATAAGAGAATGAAAGCGAAAACAACGTATTGTTTGGATTTTCTGAATAAGAATTAATGGGTAGACACATGGATAGAATTATACAAGTAGGACAAATTTGGGGTATGACAGCTTCAAATCTCCTTGAGGACAATAACAATGGATGAACTGATCATACAATTTCCTTCATTGTTAAAAAGACCAGAAAGTATCTTTTCTAAAACTTATCCAGAAACAGAACATGATGCCTGCTCTGATACCAATTGAAATTTTGGCAAGCAGATCTCAGATTCCTAAGAGATGTCGAGATATTGATCTCTGCTAAAAACTGACCAAGGATAGAACATAAAGATTACGTTCTCTTAAAAACAAGAATACACTAATCCTTCAAGGTCAAAAAAGTGTCATGACAGATGTTTCAAGATCTGTCAAAACATGTACTTCAGAGTATAGATGCCAACTGAATTAACATAACCGAATGAAAGAAATAACATAAGATATGATGACCCAGTTCGGTGAAAATCACCTACATCTGGGGGGCTACCAAGCCAAGAATGAATTCACTATAAGTAGTATTAATTTAGAGATAAACTCCCTCATTTACAACTCCTCACTTAATCCCTACCCAGAACAATTCTATCTAGAAATCACCATCTAGATAAGAGAGCCCCATCTCAATTCCTAAATCACCTCAGTGATATCTAACAGTCACAACCTCCGGTGACTGTATCAAACTGTTCAATTGAAATATACCCCTCTAATATAATATTCAGCCAAGACTCTTAACTAACAAACATGTATGGATTTGCTTAAAAGCTTCATCCGAGAACAATATTCAATTCATTACATACAGGTTTCTAAATATGTAGGACTATGTCTACCACGTTGTATTAACCGATACAAAGGGTGACTTACAAGAAAGTACATGACTCTCAAAATCCTAAACCTTTATTTTCTACTTTTACAAAAGTCTTAATAATAATTCTTATTCTACCCTAGGTCTTGGTATTCCTTTTATAGCCTTCAGCTATCGATGGGCTTCGAAGTCTTTATTTAATCTTCCTTTGATCCATGTTCTGATTGCTCCTAAAATCTTTAGACCAAATCTGCAACAAATCTGCTGCACCAGATCAAGATGTTGAGTCCACAATGCTAGGACATGTCTTCTTTCAGCAGATTTCATCATGTTTTACCAAAATTTTAGTCAAATCTTTAGAGCCTTCACATTTGTATGATTTTTTGGATGATCCGGATTTTGCCGATAATTTTGGATGGTTGTGATTGCACCGATAGTTTATGTCGTCCAGAATAGATACAGTTTTATAAAAAGGGGTCACATGTTGTTGATAAACACATCTAAAAAGTGTCTCTTCCTTAATTTTTGATTAAGGCAGAAGTGCACTTCAATGAAGCTTATCCTCCTATAGAGTTTCGGATTCCCGGTGGCATCACATCTCTTGATGGCCTGACATCGAAGTTGAATGAATTGTTGCTTGATAGCAAAAACAGAAAGGTGAGAAAGATCGAGTTTCATGAAGATTGGATTGATACTAACGAGAGGGTGAAATACAACCTTATTGAGTTGAAGGAAGATGAAGATGTGAAGGAAATATGGAGATCATTTCTCCATAAAATAACAAAGGGGTCGGTCGAGTTAGATGTTAAACTTTCAAGATCTGTTTACGACATAATGGAAATGCTGAAACGTCCTGAAGTGTCTAGTAGTGTTTAGTTTTTTCTTATTTATTAATCATATTGTAGTGTTAAGTTTTTCTATTTAAGTTATGTAATCCATCGTCAGATGTTAGTTAACGTTCATATTGTAATTTAAGGATGATCAATAATATTAGGTAATAAAATGTTATGATAAATATGTCAGAATAATATACAAATAATACAAAAGATATCTAAATAGGCCCCCATGGACTATGTGTGCAGCCCGAGCTAATCCAGTATAAACCTCACCATCCGGGTTTACCAAAATCATGAGGTTATCCATAATAAATGCAATTACCTGGAAGTGATGTTGGTCATCCGTGCGATCTAATAGAGGAGGTAGTAGCGACATGTCATCAATAGGTATCCAGTCATCAGAAGGTCTGACACCAGCACGTCATCAATAGGTACCCGGTCATCAGAGGGACCGACATCAGCTGGATGTGGGGTGATGCGAGGGTGTGATACATTGAGGTACCACTCTAAATAACCACCCTCAATTTGCGAGGGATGTTGAACAGCTACTGCTCTATCTCTAATGGCATGACTAGAGCTGATGAAGTTACTCTGAAACCACCAGTCAATCCTTGAAGTTGGTATATCTAGAACTGGTCCCGGGGTACTCTAAACATAGTTATACTGTCACAGACACCTCTCAGGAAAGTTTCTAGAAACCATGGTTTCCCATCGCATATAACCTTAATATACTTACGACTCCTCAAACTCATGGTGGACTCTATGACCAGTGTATGGTGTTCAGATGACATCATCTATAGTCAGCATATTGATCAGTGCATTTTGATGCACATTCTTATACTATTGTACTTAGGCATTTATCTAGTTTGTTTTATAAATTTTACTATTTTATTGGGTTTTTAG
Source organism: Lathyrus sativus (assembly GCA_963859935.3). Lineage (NCBI taxonomy): Eukaryota > Viridiplantae > Streptophyta > Magnoliopsida > Fabales > Fabaceae > Lathyrus > Lathyrus sativus. Next base: position 29,147 of record CAWUDS030002514.1, on the reverse strand, counting down.
ATTTAAGTTTATTTTTTCCTTTATTTTAAATCTATATTTTATTTTTCAACATTAGTAGTTATTTGATACTTGTTCGCTGTGCAGACCATAACTTGAGCTACGAGAATTGAACTGACGTGTTATAATAAGATTCGGAAAGCTAAGAGAAAGAGCTACAAGTTTTGTGTTAAAACCAAGAGCTAATTCGGGGTCGAGAAGTCTCAAATAGTTCGTAGAAGCTACAGACTTAAGAAATATTTAGTTTTCGGCCGTTTTTTTTAATGTTTTTCGACACGGTTGGGTTAGAACCCAAATGCTACGCTTTTCCTATACCTAGTAGTTGTTCCTACTGTTCACGATATCTCTCATTCACTGTTCACGAATTATTTCAGAAGCTTTATACGATGTTATGGAGAACTAAACCCTTAGGATCAATCTATTGTTCATGTTTCCAGAAAAACTTTGAGGTTTTATAATTTCAATCCAATTTATTTTCCCTTTCAATTCTTCTCTTTGATCTCTCATTTTCTTAATTCCAATTATCTTAGAGCTGGTTGATTTATTTCGATGATTGTATGTTCCTATACCTTAGTTGTGTTTGCTTAATCTGCGTTTGTCTTATCATGTTTGCTTAATTCACGATATTTATAACCCACCCATTTGCTTAACTTAGAAATTAGGAATATACATCACATGATACCGATCACTCTTGTTGATTTATATTGTAATAAAAAAGGGATTAGAATTCACTTAGGATTTTGGAATTACAATTACCGATGATAGGTTAGGAAATCGAACAATAGCTTGATTCATTTTAGCGTATTTGATAATCAATTATTTTCCCTATTTTTTAATCGAACTGAATCCCCCCTTAAATTGTTTATTTAGTCGGTTAATTTTTCCAAGAGTCGTTGTGATACGACATCCGAGTGTCGCTTCCCGTTACTACTTTTTCTAAACTCGTTTTTGATCCGCTTGCGATAACGGATCAAATTGGCGTCATTGACAGAGACTCTTGTTGATTTAAACCAATATTAGAATCTTGTTAGAAACTTTTTTGTTTGTATGTTGATTTTCCGGGTTTCAGTTTATTGATAAATATTCTAGTTCTAGACCATCAGGTGACTCTAGAAGCTACTATTCCGAATTGCTCCGAATTTTTTTTCCAGAAAATCAGAAGAAAAAAATCAACAAACATTACTTACTTAAGAGATAATTTTAGGTGAGTTTGACCCTGGAATTCACAAATTACTTATTTTTATATTTTATTTGATTTATTTTCTATTTTCATATTTTCAAAAAAAAACCAAAATTTTTTGTAGAGACTTATTCTGATTTGATTTGATTTTTAGTCATATTTTCATAGTTTTTAGATTTTATTTTAGTTGCTTTTTTATTTTTCCATTATTTTTCTCAATAGGGACATTGTTGGCATTTTGGAAATTGTTGCATTGTATTGCTTTTTGATTTTATTTGATTATGATTTTGAATTTGGTAATCATATCATGGCTGGTCAAAAAAGAATCTTAAGAGAACTTGATGCATCCGATTCACTTTTTGCTGATTTTCCTTCTTTGTTTGATTTTGATGACACATATACTTGTGATGTTTGCACTGATACTCATTTATGTCCAGCTTGTGCTGAAATTGAAGCTGCTTTAGAGGTTGATATTTCTACTGACAAAGTTGATGTTGCAGATGTAAATGTAGTTTCTGCTGCAAAAAAAACTCATCCATTGAGCAACCATCTGCTTTAGAGCTTAAGTCACCTCCTTCAAATTTAAAATATGCATTTTTAGAAATTGAGGAAAATTTGCCTTTAAATGTTTTATCTAAATTTGAATCTGAGCAGGAACAAAAGTTGTTACAGTTATTGCAAGAACATAAGAAGGGAATTGGATGGACAATGACTAACATTTCTGATATTAGGTACACCATGTGTACGCATAAAATCTTACTTAAAAGGGAGAAAAAGCAGTGAGGCAGCCCCAAAGTTGGTCTAACTTATTGATTTTGGATGATATTAAAAATGAGATCTACATTGCACCAGAGGACAAAGAGAAGACCACTTTCACTTGCCCATTCGGAACTTTTACCTATAGAAGAATGTTCTTTGATCCTGAAATAAAAGACGAAGAAACTAATTAAAATTTCAAGGTAAATGGATGCTACCTAAAGTTATTCTAGGAGATCCCCACTTTGGAAAAGGAGACTGTAGAAAATCTCTCTTTAGGAAAGGCTGCTTATGCGATCACCTATCCACCTTGACTACTCGAGTGTGTTTTTTTCCTTTCTTTCACTCTTATTTTATATTTATGTTCTTACATTGAGGACAATGTATATTTTAAGTGTGGGGGATAAAACCATTTATTTGTTTTGTTTTCTTTCAGCTTTCTTCGTTTTTGTGTGTTTTCTTAAATAAAAAAATAAAAAATGGCATGTTGTTATTTGGGTTTTGAGTTGTAAATTGTCTGTGAGTAATTCTTTATTCTATTGATTAAAAAATTATGGTGTGACATGATTGAATTTTTTTGGCGCATTCTTGGCATATTAAGTAGGATTAAACTCTAGATTGTGCAGCATTTGTGGTATATCATTAACCTTGTGAGATTTTGAGCCTTTTAATGGATAACATTCAAAAGTTCATCTTTTTCTTTCTTGTGGGTTTCACTCATGTCTGTTAGTCTTTATTAAATTGACTCTTATTGAAGCTTTTTATTTACGTGTACACACTGATATGATAAAGGCATGTTTTTTTATTTTATTTTTAGACAGTTAGCCAAAAAACCAATCCTACAAATATTATCCCTTGTTTGGAAACCCCTTTGAGCCTGCTTATTCCTTTTTTAAATTTAAAATCATTACAAGCCGAAAAGTGAAAAACAAATATTATCACCCTATTCAAAGGGTTGGAAGAGTCTTGTATGGAATTGGGTGGGGTTGAACAATATAGTTGTGATGTTTCAAAGGTTGGTGAAAAAAAAGGAAAAAATTATTGAAAAAGAAAAAAAATACAAAAAATGGAAAAAGAAAAGAAGGATATCAATACAATTTTCTTTTGAAAAAGAAAAAAAAAAGAGAAAAGAGAAGTGAAATAGCATGAAAGTTATTTGGAAGTGAATGAAGTATTTTGTAGTTTAACACCCTCAGTTTCCTTTAATTTTCTTTTGACCCTTTGAGTTTTAGCCTAGTACCCCTTAGGATTTGTCTTACCCTTACCCTGGCCATGTTACAACCTAAATAAAAGTGCTTTTGATCTTTGTGTGGCTCCAGGTTCAGTGACGCGACCACTACCGCATTTAGCGTTTCTTTCTGATTTCAAAATTTATCCTATGATGCTTAAAAGGAAGGGGAAGATATCTCAAACCTTGATCGCAAATGTTTTTCCTAAAAATGCTAAAAGATCTAGAATTGGGGGTTGGTTATACTAAGGGAAGCTATTAACACCCCGAGTATCTATAGTACTCTATAGGAACCTTAATTGTATATTTCTACTATTAAATTACTTGCTTGCTTAGGTTTGTCTGCTGTTTAATTAGGAAAATTTCTCCTTTGAGGAAATGTTTTTGTTGTTTTATAGTTTTCTATTGTTTTTGGAAGGTGTATGGACCTAAGGTTTTTTTTTATTAGTTTGCTCGCTAAGATTTTGCAATTTTATGCCTACATATTCTAAAAAAGGAAACTGAGAAACCAGAGCGTTCGTAGTTCCTCCTATGCCAATGGGAGGAAATTATTTTGTGTCTTGTTCAAAGCTCAATATTGAAGCTAAAAGAGTATTTGTATCTTATTCAAAGCCCAAGATGTGAAGCTAAATGTTTGACTGAGAGAGAATTTGTCATCTCTAAAGGGAGATATCTTACCTATTCATCACAAACATTGAAGAAATGATTATAAGGGAAGTTGCTTTAACAGGGATGTGTAGAATCCAGCAATGCCACATCTTCCTTTATTGGAGAAGTGAAATATCATGAAGGAAGAAGCTTTGAACTTGAACTTTGAAATATCCAGAGCAATGCCACATCTTTCTTCATGAGTTTTAACATAAGGGAAGAAGCTTTTAACTTGGACTTTGAAATATCCAGAAGAAGCTTTTAACTTGGACTTTGAAATATCCAGAGCAATGCCATATCTTTCTTCATGATTTTTAACATAAGGGAAGAAGCTTTTAACTTGGACTTTGAAATATCCAGAGCAATGCCACATCCTCATTTATATAAAACAATTTAATTTGAATGTTTGATTTGATTTGAAATATGATGCATAGAAGGGATATCCTCCTACTGAGAGGACTCATAGTCTCATCTGTGGGGATGTTGAATTTTGTGCCTTGATCAAAGCCCAAGGTTGAAGCTGAAAAAATTGAAAATTGACTCAACTAGGGAGTACTATATCTGTCTTATACAAAGCCCAAGATTGAGGCTGACTGGGGAAATTATTATATCAAGCCTAAGAGGAGGCTGAGGGAATTTAAGTGGAGACTGACTCTTGCCGAAGATTAGAAGAGAGTTGAATTATTAAATTCCATAAGGGCTTTGATCCTTTTGGGGATTTAATGATTGTGAGTTGACCTTGGCTGAGGATTTTTAAGTGAAAACTAACCCTTGTTGAGGATTAGAAGAGACTTAAAGGATGAGATTGAATGTCCTATAGGTTTTGACTCTCCTGGGATTTTATGTATTGATAAAGCTGACTAGGATCTATCCTATGATTTTAGGAAGCATGTGAGTCCTTGTATGAAGTCCAAAAGGAGGTTGCGGGTTGAGACTTTCCAAGTCTAAGAAAAGTTCAAGAAAGGCTTCACAGAGAAATAATCCTTTCTTTGTTGAACTCTTCCAGGGTTAAAAGGGTTTAAAGAAGAGGTTCCACCGGGAAATAATCCTCTCTTTAATGAAGGGTTTCAAGTTTAAGTAAATTGAACAAAGCCCAAAAGGAGGCTGATTGTACTGGGGAGAAGAATTCCTTTGTACAGGAGGGGACTAGTTGTTTGAACTAAGTTATAATGATTGAAAGGATCCTATTGTTTGAGCTAGTCTAAACTAAGGATGATTTAAATGCTAAGGAAAACTTAACAAGATATGCACAAGTATATATACAGATATATGAATAAGTATATAAAGAAGTATGAATTGAATTGAGAAAGGTGGTGGGTCTTACACTCTGAATAGAGGCCCAAGTGTATTGTGATTGATTAAATGTTTTCTTTAATATTGAATTAGGGTTTTAAGAAATTGAAGAAAGTTTTGAAACGCTTTTGAATTTCAATTTGAAGATGACTTGATCTTAAGTAGGAGAGGAGCAAAGGTGTTGGCTCTTACACTCTAGATAGAGGCTCAGATGATTGTTTGTATCATGTACAAAGCCTTGGATGAATGAGGCTAAAATATTTTCTATTTACAAAAAAATGTTGGGTCTTATACTCAGAGAGAGGCCCAAGTTTTAAAACAATTTTTGAATAAGAAAGGAGGGACTTATACTATGGCAGAGGCCTTGACTTTGGTTGAGAAAATTGATGCTAGGTTTAGATTGAATTTGGAAGATTAAAAGATTGAAGTTTTGAAAATATGAAGGAGATTTTGAAAATAGAAAAAGGGATGCGACTTACACTCCTAGCAGAGGCCCAAATGATAGTAATTGATTGAAAAAGATCAGAGGGATTTATACTATGGTAGATACCCTGACTTATTAAGTTTTTGATAAAAAGAATGTTGGGGCTTTGATCAGTGATTTTTATATGTTATTTTACCATGAGTTTTAATTAATTGTCTTATGTGTTTAGTTTCATTTTATTTTCTTTTATCGCATTTTATGCATTGGTTCGGTATTTCCATTGTTTTTAGGTTCAGGTACGCAATCAAGAAGAATCGGAGCAAAAACCGAGAAAAACAACAATAATTCGAAAGATATTTAAAAGTGAAACGGGGGGCTGACACGGCCGTGTCAGCAAGTCTGGAGCAGGGTTTCTTTTGCATCAGATGACCAGGGAGCCAACACGGTCGCCCATGTCAGCTGACACGGCCCGTGTTGGCTGATGCGCTTCATCTTCCAATTTTCTGATTTTTTGGGCCTTTGTGATCCCTATGGGTATTTTCCTATTACTCTGTTGGACCTGGGAGTATTTAAGATAGATTTTGAGAAGGAAAATAGAACTTTTTGGCCAGATAAGAATTGCACTATCAGGATTAGAGAGATCAAGGTGATTGGGGAACTGAAGGTTTTTATGAGCGGAAGCCATTGAAGATCCAGACCCTCTTATCTTGTAATGTCTAGTTTTTATTTTGTATTTCCTTTGAATATTATGAGTAGCTAAACCCCCAATGCTAGGGGGTGTCCCTGATTTGAATCTGTAATGACTCTGATATTATTATTGCACTGACATTTTCTTTGTTTTCATAACTGATTTGATCTCTAACTGTTCTTAATGCTTGCCCTATCGGACCAACAAGATTTGATTTAAAATTAGTGATTAGGCTAGACCGCCGTTGTTAAGGCTTTGCTTTTGGTCATCCTATAGTAGATATCACCTAGGACTAGGGATACCCTATAGGAACCGTAATAATTCTTGATAATTGATTGCTTAATCTCACTTATAATTCTCTATGGACGTAGGAATTAGGGTAGACGATTAAAGGTTTTCTTACTAAGGACTTAGGAGTAAACATTCTAAAGAATTAGTAATTAAGTAGTTACAATAAGTCCTTGCATATTAATTCAGAGTTGTTACTGAGTCAGATCATATGCCTTCCCTAGCAGGTTACTCGTAGTTGTTTAAACCAATTAGTCAATTTTCTCTTTTCCTTGAAAATATTTTTATAATTAAACAAAAACTTTTTTAAAACCCTAGAGCTTTTGTTGACTAAAATAAAACCAGAACTCTATATCGTCAAGCAGTCCTTGAGATCGACATTCGGGGAAATCCCCATTATTACTACATTGGCAAAATAGTACACTTGCTATTTTCTCGATCAAGTTTTTGGCGTCATTGTCGGGGACGGCTAAAGATCATAGATTGTATAGTTTTATTTTAGTTAAAATTTTGTTGCTCCGCAACTAAAATTTATTTTTATTTTATTTTATTTTAAAAAAATCAGATTATTGTTGCTTCATTAATTCTTCTATACTGTGCGACTAGTAAAGTTTTTGAGTTGTGTAGTTATGAATTTTTTTTTATATATTGCCACCTATATCTTCTGTATGTTGGTCGCCTGATTCGAGAATCACTCTGGAAGAGGCGACCAAAATTTTTAAAACATATCGGAGGGAGGTAAGAATCCTTTTGAATGAATGTAAGGAAGCTAACTTTTATCCAGATAAATTTATTTTGGCGAGAGTTTAGGTTGGAAGAAGAATGTGTGAAAGAAGAAGAACAAAGCATGACGTCAGACGAAGAAGATGAATTAGAAATAGAAGAATCTGAGGTAAACAAGAAATATGGGGAAGAAGAAAGAAGGCAACTTGAAGATGATCTATTGCTGGATGAAACTACAGATGTAAAAAATTGTATATATGTAGACATCCAATAAGAAAATATTCAAGAAAATAGTATCCCTAAAAATTATTTTAACAAGGCAGATGAAAGACAAGAAATTGAGAAAGTATTGGATTTCATTTATGCCTTGTTCACAAAAATCCCACTGAAACTGATGTGGAAACTACATCATCAATACCTCAAGTTCATGGAATTGCTACCAAACAAAAGAAAGAAAAAAAGATGATGTGTTATTTGTTTCATATATGCCACCTTAACAGAGTGTGATCCGTCGAGCCATGCGACGTTAAATGAAGCGCAGCGTCGGAGGCAACCCATGTTTTTAATAATTTTGCATTTTCTTTTTGTTTTTATTTTGCTTTGATTGAAGGTAATAAACAAGACCTTACAAGGGAAAGCTAGAGTGTTTATTGACCCTCCAAATCCTCAGTAAGGACCTCTGCGAGTACATCTTTCCCACTCGTGTTCTAAAACATTGAGGAGAATGTTTAGTTCAAGTTTAAGGGAATTTTTACTATTTTGAGTTTTCATTTTAAGTGCCTTTTAATTGTGTTTGGTTTCTTTTGTTTAAAAATCGCTTTGAATTCTCCCCGAATGAGGACCGTAAAATTGTTTCTTATGAATACTGCGATGTGTGAAGTAGTCAGGAAAGTATATAGAGTTTGAGGAAAGAAAAGTTGAAACTAGGGAATTTGGGATAGTTTGGAGATTGAGGTATAACCTGAACACCCTAGACTTCCCGAAGTAAGGTAACGAGTCCAACGTGTAGGTTTGTGCCATAGTACTTAGATTTGAGAAGTATTTCTCGATTAGTTCATAGTGATGGTCCAACACAATTAAGAAGAAACACATGTATAAAGTTGATTGAGAGAATGACTTATGGCACCAACAAAAAATATATGATGAATAATGACGGTAAAGACAACTTGTCCTTATAAGTTGGGTAATGTAACGCCCGTTTATTTCGATTAAGTTGATTATGAATCTTTGTCGTATCTCATCGTATCCGGGTGAAAATTGTTAGGCGGGATAAATTACCGTCAGGGCGAAACAGAAGTAAAAGAGCAGAAAATGAGAAATTGTTGAGGTGATGCTCGTCACACCCATGCCACGGTCGTCAAGGTCGTTACGACCGTCACCGGTCCCTCACGACTGTCATGGCCCTCACGTTCGTCACGCACCTAACGCTCCTCACACTAACAAAATCCAATAATGTCAGAATTGGAACGTGCCCACGAAAAGACTGAGAAACTGCAGCAACGCATTCCGTAATTCTCTCGCCCTCAATTCTGTCTCGTTGGGAAAACATAAACCAAAAAGGAAAAAATAACATGGCTGTGGAGAAAAGAGGGAGCAGAGGAAAGTAATCTCCGGAGAGATTTCAAGATCGTCGCAGAGGAGTCACCGGAGAGCAGACCGGAACTGGGAAGTTTAGAGTGCTCCTCAATCCAAAGGTAAGGGTGGGGTTCAATTTTATAACCTTGGGTATGATTGATATCATGAATGGGATTGAATTATATGATTAGTCTCCGTGGGTTGATAGATATTAGGGATGATGCTGGTTTGTGTCTGAAAAAGCGTCGTTCGTCATTTAGTTTTGGTGTTAAATTGTGTAGTTGTCCCTTGAGCAGTACGATTAGTCGTTCCATTACCGAAAATCTATAATTAATTAAGCAGGTAAAGGTTGTAGTGCCGTTTTTATGAAAATAATTTGAGGTTGCTGATATGCAGGGGTTTTGGAAATGATGTTGTATTGTTGAAAAATTGTTGTTATTGTTTTCTTACATGATCAGGTTGAAAAATTGTGGTTACATGATTCTTATGAAACGTTATGCTTTGGTTATGGACAATTTGGTTGTAGGCTTAATGCCTTGTTGTGTGGTTGTTGTTGTTGTGCTGTACTCCATAATAGTTGCATTTCATGGCATATCATTTTGGTTGGCCTGTATTGGCATTGGTTGTGCCTGTATTGGCGTTTGTTGTGCCTGTATTGGCGGCCTTGAATGGAAAATGAATTGGTTGTGGAGTTCTACTCCAAATTGGTACCACATGCATATGTATAGTTGAGTCGCATAGTGTTGCATCATTATGTTGGTTGTAAGTGATGATTGGTTGCTGATTTTTCTTGCTCGTTGTTGTGGACATGAATAATGAATTTCTTTGCAGTTTATTGTTAATAATATTTGGAAAGCTGCGAAGATTATAATGTTGTGATTTGACTCTGACATGACTTTTATCATGCCTTATGTTATATTGTTAATATCTCACCCTTTACGTTATATGTTACCTCCGTTGGTGGTAATTTGCAGGTAATCCGGAATGATGTGTCGTTTCGTTTAAGGTGTCGTTGGTCGCTCTGATACGTAGCACTCTCGGGGGGATGAATGATTGATTTATTGCTTTAGTTGATTTTATTTGTTGCTGAATTTTATTAAGTACTTTTCTTTAAAATTGGTTGCTTCTGTTAAGTGCCAAATGTTGGTTGGACGCACGAAACCGATGAATCGGTAGTGTTGATTTTTATGGTTGAAACTAGTTGTTTTCGTGAATTTATGCAAAATTATTACTTGCTGAATTTTTAATGGAGTTTAGATGCAAAACCTTTCTTGCCTTGTTTTGGCTTGTTATGAGTTGTTTGGAAGTTTATTAAATTCCGCTGCAAAATAACAAGTTATGGCCTTGTAAAGTTAGGTAAAAATCATGTTTTTCTATAACTTAGTGAAATTTTCAATTCTTCCAATTTTGCTTCTTTTGCAAGTAACCTTAATTTCTTGATCAATCCTTGTTCAAATGCAATAATGGATCATGTTTTCTTGTATAATGGCTTATGATGAACAATTTTGCTCAAAAAGTCAAGCTTTGACTTTCTGTATCAGATGAATTTTGTGCAGGGAAACCCTAATTCCTGATTTTTGATGATTGAGTATCGCAAGGTGATTTTAAACTTATTAATGGATTTCAAGGGTATATTTGAGTATCTTAAATCATATCGTACGTTTAGGGATCATGTCTTGGTCAAAAGTCAAAGATATGGTTGACTTTTCATCAAAACCCTGGTTTGTGGCTCAGATGGATTTGAATTCTTGTATTGTTTATGAATTAAGTACTTTGGATCAATCCAATAATTTGAATGGACTAATATGATGTATTTGAGGTCCTTGAAACATATATTGAGTTCTTAGATTGTGCCTTGCTCCATAAGTCATCCCTGGGATTGGATTAGGTCAAAACCCTGATTTGGTGACACAAATGATCTTGAGGCTTTACCAACTTGAAATGATGTAATATTATCTGTGATTCTTGGTGATTGAGGGACTTGATAAGTTGAATATCATGGATGATTGAGGGACTTGATAAGTTGAATATCATGGCAATTCTTGATTGATCCTTTTCCTGAATCCTCTATAGAGCTTAAAAACCCTAATTGGTGATCATAATGAAGCAAACAACAATCTTGACTTTCTACAATGGGCTAGTGATGCATAAAAGTGTCTGTATAAGATGAAAATTATGTGGATATCTTAGGGTCAAAAATTAGGGTATGACACTTTGTGTGTGTGTGTGTATTTTAATTGTCGATGTTAGAGTATTTTTAAGCTTATGGTAGTACTAAGTTTCATGTTATGCTTTAAGTGTAAATAGTTAACCTAAACACTTGAGAGTTAAGTGAATTTTATCTTGCGAGGATCTCGCTACTTATGATGTACTATTTGGTAAACTTCCCTCTTATATGCTTTGATTGTCACAAAATGTTTCTCATTAATGTTGCTTTCTTACGCGTTTAGTTTTTTATATTGATTTAAAGCAAAGGTGTCACATGCAAGTATACATTTATGTTTGATTGCAACAAGTAATAAAGTAAAGAGACCATACCTACAGGAAGTGAAATTGATTTGGCTTTGAACTATAAGTATTCAAACTTTGTTTAAAATAAGTATGAGCAAGGTAAAAAAAATACTAATGGTAATAAACAGCAAGAGGTTCACACAAAAACTTAAAATACTAAATAAAAAGGGAATAAAACATCAGAAAGAGTGATTGATGAGCTAAGATCCATTAATATATTATTGCTGAAATGTATTCATGATGTGAAGTGTCGTGCCTCAAAAGGTCAGAACGTGATCTAGTGGTGTATCTCTATGACACCAAAGATGCATAACTAGGGCAAGGCAAAACATCTCTAAGCCTCACTTATAACCGTAAAATATGTCTGGTTTTAATTCTGAAAATATTTATGGCCTTAGCTTCTTATCTCTAAGCAAGCTAAATTAAGTGAATATCTCTATCCTACTTTATTAACCACTTTTGATATAAAATCCACTCGTTGTTGGATCTCTCTCAACAACAAGCTTGTATCTTTTTCTAAGTTGATCATTCTAAGAAACATGTGTATAGAATAAAAACACATAACAAAATAAGACACTAACCAACACATCATTTCAACATAAAAACAACTTTTTATTAACTTCACTTTGCTCATCAAACAAGAGTTTAGCTCATAATGAGCTGAGTACAAACTGCTGGAATGAAACTACATGAAGAAATACTCTTAGCAAAAATATGTAAAAGAAATGACAACCTAATAGTAACTTGAAGATCCCTTGTGTTGGATAAGCAACAACAGATCTCTTCAGTCACGACAGCTCTAAGCAGTGAATATGTGATTAGATAAGAAGAATAAAACTCACTAATTATTTCATAACCCTCAAAATGAAGTAAAACTAAACCGAAAATAAATACGAGTGTATGAAAATCTTCAGCTCCAGCTCTCGCTCTAGCTCTCTTCAATGCGCAAGGCTTGATTTTATAGACTTGAGTGTGAGAGTAGAAGTTGGTGAGTCTTGGATCATGGGCCTTTGATAGGAATAAGGTTCAACCCATAACAAATCACTAAAATATCTAGCTGTCCAATCTCCCTTTGTGAGCAAGTTATCTAATACAGACAACAATGGATGACAAGGTGTCTTTGGCAGGTTGATATAGCAAGTAATGGTTCAGAGCAGACGGCGGGTGGCTGGGTACAGGTAATGGCGAGCAGACGATAAGTGGATGGGTGCAGGATATGCTTTTGCAAGCATGGTCCCCGTCGTACTACCTTTTGTCTTCAAGCTCATTTGCTCTTATCTTTATGCTCTAGCTCTTTCTTTACACAAATCTTTGCCACGTGTGCCCTAATGATAAAATCCTTCCAAGATCTTGGTGAATTGCTGATAATGAGAATCAACATCTTCTTTTCTTTAATCTTCTTTCTAGTCCAGACTCTGTCTTGAGGTGTCATGCCTCAACTTGCCTTTATCAGATTTTCTTTAAAACAAAAGCACATAAAAAACCATAAAAGAAGAACCTATGTGCTTAAGGTAAAAACATACTAAAATAAGTAAATTTAAACAAATCTTAATTAAACTTAAACTAAAACCATAAGAAAATGGATAACTAGGACACACTAAAATAGCGTTATCACTCCCCCTACACTTGAACTATCACCTGTCCTCAGGTGATGTGACAGTGAATGACAAAAGAGAATTTCAAAAACAACAAGCTAGGATTGGATTGATGAATTGGCTCAGCTTTTTACTAGATGATTGGTCTATACTTAAAAATAATTGAAATAACTCAGCCTTGTATCATCCCAAGAGATGTCACATACTGAAGTGACCAGATTCTTACTGTCACGCCACCACTCTTCAGAAGAATGAGCTAATTTTTATTTGTGATTCCAATTTTAGTACTCTTGTGAATTAAGTTTTCTTCATTTTAGGTTTCAAGAGGGAATTTTGTCCTGACTCTTTTATTGAATTTTGACTTCCACATTTTAGATCACACCTTTCCACTAATTTGTTTTCTTTTTATTTTCTATTTTTCTCTTTTTTTTTTGCTCAACACTCCATCTTTCCACTCAACAGGATCTTACTTGTAATGAGTCCAACAGGCTATTATGATGAAGATGTTGGCTATTCCTCCAGTTTCAGGCACATGAACTTTTTATTTGTGGTCTTTGCCACTTTTTGAACACTTTTGTGTGTTTTATTAGTAACACGTGGAGTGTGCTATTTTTGTGAAAAGTCTAAGTCTTTATTGAAGTCATTTCATCCTTCCCATGGTGATTCCTTAAGGTTTCTACTTGCTTCTAAATTTCAAACAAATAAGTTTCTATTTTTTTTTTGCTAACTCAACAGACTAGTGGAGGCGGGACATAGGTTATCAGTAACCTTTGCAGCAACACTTTGTTATAACTTGACTTTGTTTCCAAAAACTCATTAACTGACTCATCACCCAATTTTATTCTAAGCATACAAAATATAGTTTCCTGAGCCTTGGTTGTTCTTTACTCACTTCTTTGTTATTCCATTAACTAAAAGAAAACTAAACATGCAAACGCAAAACTACGCCCTAGACTAAATCATGCAACATTAAACCAAGTTAAAACAAAATTAACTAACATGATTAAAACTATCATAAACCAGATGATTAAAAATCCAGGCATCAAACACGTCCTTCAAACATGGTCTCTAAAATTCAACCAACAATAACAAATTAGCCCATCAAACTATCCAAGCAAAATACCAACGTAGCAAAATATCCAGAAAATTGTACTCTTATCCTAAGCATCCTTCAGAAATAGATATAAAGAAAATAAAGAAAGATAGAAGAGAGTAGGTGGAGCTTTATCCACCTCCCCCAAACTTAAAGTAAGGATAGTGTCATCACTGTTAAGTAATTAGGGGAGGCAGGACTAGGTTTTCCTCTGGATGATACCACTTAGGCCTTACGCCTGGAGCTTTTGCATACAGGAGGAATATCCTCCCTCTTTTTCTTTCTGGACTCCTTCTTATTACCGGCCTTTGGCACTGGCTTCTCAGGTTCCTTGACTTGCTATTTGAAGACTTCAAACACGACAACTTCTTCCCGCACTTTCTCCTCCACAGCAACTCTGGCATTCTTCTTAGGGCTTTTTTTCAGCTACTTCTTAGGGCTAAGCACGTGTTCTCTTGCAATTTATTCCTCAATGATTAAAGTTGTGACAGGAGTAGCCACAGGGGTGACTACCATTGTCTCGCCTTTATTTGACTCACTATCCACTTCCTCATTCTCAAGTTTCTCTTCTTCAATTTTCTTTTCCTTCCCCTTGTTGGAACTAGGGGAGGAATCTTCGATGGTTGGGTAGTATCTGGGCAAATTGTCATCTACAGTCTGGTCTTCACCTGTCTCATGATTTGCCTCTGTCTCTTCTTCCGACACTTTTTCTTCTTTCTCAATTTCTTCAATGATTTGTTGGTCAATTTCTGCTCCCTTGCTAACATCAGCATCTACTCCTTGGTTTTGATTCATTTCACCATCGTCTCTGCTAGCTTTACTGTCCTTTTTCTCTAGGCTTAACTCTGGATCAGTTTAGTTCAGATCAAAGTCCTTCACATGACTGTTTGGTGGTGTCACGACTGTAGGGATCTCCTTTTTCTTCCATTTTGGTTTCAACTTCTTCTTCTTTGGAGAACTTAAAGTGCCCTTTGGGGACACCACTCCAATCTTCTTGGGAACTTCAATTTTCTCAACCTTTTTCTTCTTAGGTTGAACCTAGATGCTTTAAACAGTCACGACTTCACTTGCCTCACCCATATCCTTCTTCTTCTTCTTTTTCTCACTCTTTTCCTTCCTCTCCTTTTTCTTCTTCTTAGATTTTTCTTTCTTGCTCAACTTCTTTTCCTTAACTTTAGTTTCCTCTTCTTCCTTGTTGGTTTGCAAGTCACCTAAAATGTGGTTAGGGAATAATGAAGGCTCCAACAAGTTAGAAGGGACTTGTAATGCTACAACATTTTCTTGCCAGATAAACTTGGCCTTTTGGAACATAAAATAATCTCTTTGGTCCTTCTGCAGATGCAGAAGGACGTCCCATAATACTCCATCCCTTTTTTGTTCTTCATTTGCTTCTGTCAAAGTCTGGCGCGCCTCTGCTGACCTTTTTCTGCCCCTTGGCTTTATTAGCGTATGGATTAACACTTTGTTTAGTGCAGCCTGGGGTTATCCAGTCTCATCCGTGTCGAGCTCTGGCACGTCGTGCCTCCGACACAACCTTGCGATTAAGTAGGGGAAGTATAACATTCCCTCTTTCTACCTAGAACACGCTTAAATCTCTCGTACTATGAATTTTCCCACATTGATTTTGCTCAGCGGAGGTATACAATGGAGCAACACTAGCCTTACTCTACTTACTATCTCGTTGTGGGTGTCGTAACTATGAAAAAACAACCGGCGGAAACAAACAGAAGAGTCGCCACCAAACATTCTTTTATCCCAACAAAGGGAAATGAAATAATCAAAGAAAACCTAAAAGAAGGGAGAAGGCAAGGTCATCGCAAACAAATCTTAGGTTCGGGAGTCGGTTACGCAAGGGGAAGGTATTAACACCCCCTCACGTCAGTTATACTCAACGGGATCCACACTTGTTATCTAATCAAAGGGTGAGTCATAAAAGCTACTGCTAAACAAAACCAAAAAAGGGAAAAGAAAAAGGAGACTCGATAGGACATCGCTGCCCTATGCCAATGTATTCCCTCGTGCAATGGGAAAGTCAGAGTCAACGTAGTTCGAAAAACTACGGATAAAAGGGGGAAGGTTGCTCGCCAAGACATCGCCGCCTTATCCCTACGTATCCTCATCTAGTATAAGAAATCAGAGCAAACGTAGTTCGGTAAACTAAACCACAGGTTGGTTAAGTGTTTTTTATGAGCGACATTAAGCTCCCATTCCAGCAATTAGGGTTGATTACTCTTTTCTGAAAATGAGTTTGAAGAACAATCCCGAAGGATAAAAAGGTTTAAAGTTTCTTTATGAGTTTTGGATAAGTGAATTAACTGGTTTGAGATTCACGTTGCACTAAAAACTATGATATATGAACGAATGCGTCGCATATCGCCCCCAGACGAGACATACACTAAAAACTCTAGACAAGTAAGGAGAAACCCCTCACTCATCATTCCTCATATGATTAAGGTTCGTGGAACACAATGTTCATCGTATTTATTAAGTGCATTGAAATTGTTTTGAGATGAAAAGAGAAAGGACTCAAAGGGTGAAAAGAAAACACTAAGGGAAACGGGATCCTAATGTTGTCATGCACAATTGTCCTAAGATTGGGATAAAAGGGAAGTTTACCTAATATTATCATACAAATGATGGACCAAAAGTTGAGGTGAAAGAAGGACTATCCTAATTGTTATCATGCAAAGGATTAAAAGTCTAATGTCTCTCCTACTCTCAACTTAATCAGAAATTAAGTGGAACCAGGAATCCTAAGGGATCATGTGAACAAACATAAGTAAACACCATATTAATCAATTACGAATGAAAACAAGCTCAAGATTAAACAAGTCTCAAGAAAATAAAAATAAAAATTAAAGATGAAGAAGAAGATGCAACACTATGAACATACATGGAAGTTCAAACGTAAAAGGCATAAAGCAAGCATGCATTGATCTCAATCGCACAAAAAGAAAGCATTGACATCATGTCAAAGCAACAATAATGTATTCACATGTCAAACCATACCCAAAAATTTGAAATCAAAACCAAATGGAAAAAGAAAGTGCCCACACACATACAAATGACTTAAAGTCCAACAAGAAGTAATGTCAAACATCAAAAAAAAGAGAATTGAAGTCAAATGAGGTGATAAATAAGGTAGGGAAGTATTACATCATATCATGTTTAACTCATGTCAATGGTCAAAGAAAGATCACAAAGAGTCAAGTCATGCATCACATCAAAAAACAATCAATTGCCATACAAAACAAGTAAGCAAGACACACCTCAAAGACGTAAACATGTGAGATTAAGGTATAAAACCAAGTGAGGTCAGAATAATAAACATGAACACAAACTTAAACTTTCACTCATGAATACACAAGAGACACAACAAGGATTGAATCCAAAACATGCGTCAAGAAGCAAGCACACATGTATCAATGCCATCCTTAAAGAAAGGGAAGATGTTCAAGCAAAGTATAAGACACAAATGGTCAAGAAAGGAATACCATATCATGAAGATCAGAATCAAACACAAATGATACACATCATATTCACATCCAAGATGTCAACCAAACTCAAGAAGAATAAAATTCAAGTTCATGCACAAAAGGCTAAGTAAACATCCCTCAAGTTATCCATACAAGAAACAAATGATCATGTGAAGTAAATTAGACAAATTGATCATGCAATAAACCTATAAACATGAATTTCATAAACTTAAACAAATAAACACAAGAGTCATGAAGCATGAATTGGATCATTCAAGAAACATCCTCAAGAAACTAGGTCAAGACATGCACAAAATCATGGTCAAAATAACATCAACTTGATACATCATCCAAAAATAGAAAAATGATCAAATAAATTACAATTATAAGCTCAACCTATATCAACAAGAATTGCATAAATGCATCACCAAACCAACTCATCAAGGCAAACATAGCATAGGAATCGAGCATGCATCGATGACTATTAAAAACCAAATGAAAAGTGACCAAAAAAACATCATCAAAGCACAACAAGACCTCTCAAACACCAAGTAATCACATGTTAAAATATGGAAAAATATTGGGTCAAGAAGGCATGGAAAAAATATCAAAAGATCAAACCCCAATCCAAGGGTAAACATGTCAAACCACTCTTAAATTAAATTCAATTAAAAATAGTAAAAATAAATGAAAAATAAAATAAAAGTTATGAAAATTAAGTCAACATGTCAAAGATCCATAAACATATTTTTGGGGATTTTTAAAATGGTTTTATTAATTAAAATAAAAATGAAATGGAAAAAGGAAAGAGAGTAAAATAAAAATAAGAAAATAGGCCATCGGGGTGCAAGAATGAATTGGAAATGAACTGGGTTCATGTTAAGCTGCGCATTAGGCTCAGATACTGGGGGTTCAGAAAGAAAATAAAATAAAAGCCCAACCCACTCAAACAAAACTCAGAAACAAAATGCACGTGTGGCTTGACATGTCAGCCTCATTAATTGAGGTGGCATACAGTCACGCGTCTAGACCAAACACACACCAACATGTCAAATGATTCAAATTTGAAAAAGGGCACGCAATGATACCTCACCTTTCTTCCACCTTCAAACATCGGAGCCCTAGCTCCGGTCATCTTCTCCGGTGAATTGGCCACTGAAGCCACCTGCAAACACCCAAAAACATG
Organism: Lathyrus sativus; assembly: GCA_963859935.3. NCBI lineage: Eukaryota > Viridiplantae > Streptophyta > Magnoliopsida > Fabales > Fabaceae > Lathyrus > Lathyrus sativus. Next base: position 10,486 of record CAWUDS030002514.1, on the reverse strand, counting down.
AAACAAAACCACTACCCCTCTCAGAATTCCACATAGAATCCAAATCTAACCTTATTTTCAATTTGTAGACACTCTAACGTGGTGAAAACCGAGCACGAAAATTCAAACCATAAACTAAAACATCAATGAACAAGCACAACACATACATAATCATGATCTAAATGATTTTAGCAACTTAAACATGCCTCAAACAACCATAATACACGCATGAAAACAAGGAAAATAAAGGAGGACGAGGTTACTGAAAATGAATCTTGAATGCCTCTTGTTCTAACTTCAAAGCTCCAAACAGTCCTTCCTTTAGCTTCTTGACTCTTCAGTGATGATGAATAGGGCAAGAAAGGGTGGAAAACTCAGAGAAAAAGAGCAACTTGATTTTGAGAAATTTTTGAGAGATAGTGAGCTATTCTGATCTGGTTCTAGGGCAAATTAAGTTGCTCTCTATCTTTTAGGGTTTGTACACTTATATAGAGTGGATCATGAGGTATTAATGGGCCTAAAACAATAGGAACAAGCATTTGGAAAATTGGCCACAAAAATTGAACTTGAGAGTGAGGTACAAGTTTGCCTTGTAGTGGTGATTTTGTTGTTGGTTTGCTTGTGCGGAGAGAGAATGAAATCAGAGTTGGTGAGTAAGATTAGCAAGCATTCTTGTGAAGCAAGTTTTTTGCAATTTGTCATTTTTCTCTTTTTGGCAAGACAAGATCAACATGGTACAAAAGAAGAATGAGAATGTTTGGCTTGAAATGGTAATGTTTAGTAAGGCAAGATGAGGTCTTTGTGCATGTAGAAACATGGACATGAGTTGTTGTATGATGAAATATGGTATGCATGAAGATATCACAACATGATTCTCAATCCATATAGATCTCTTTGGTTCATCATATCTTAATGAATTCTTGTCCAAATGGTTAGGTTTTGGGTCCAATGGAAAACTTGTATGATGGTGAACAAAATCCATGTTTATGGAAACTTGAATTGAGACTTGGATCATCATGAAAAATTGATTTAAAGTCATGTCTTAAAATCTGCCCAAAGTAACTTAGAAAAAGTTCTAAGTTATGAACTTTTGGCAACTTTGACACCTTGACTTTGAAAGCACATAACTTGAAGAGTTTTGATCTAACGAAAGTATTCTTGTAATGGATAGAAAACTTTAAGAATGATCTTCAAATTTCATATTCAAAGGAAATTGATTTGGATTCAAGAACTTGATGAAAAATGCCTTGAAAAGTTATCCCAAAAATCTGCCTAAAACTTGTCTCACTTGACATCTTTGAAACCCTAACTTAGACACATCATAACTAGAGTTCTACACATAAAATGGAGGAGTTATAGTACTCAAAAGAAAGCTTTAAGGATGGTCTAAAACTTTCATGTTGGAGGAAAATTCATTTGGAGCTTGGATCATCATGAAAGATAGGCTTGAAAACATGTACCTTAAGCTGAATTTCTATACTTAGTAAACTTTCTAAGTGTTGAAATGACAAAATCTTGATTTTCTCAACTTTAGCTCTCCATATCTCTTAAACTATGAAACTTTTGGACTTTCGTTCTTCTATAAAATTGTATTTCATGATTTCCTCTTTAATTTGATAAGTTTGCTCCCATGGGATCAAGAATGAGAAAGTTATGAATGTTTCAAAATGGATAGAATTAGGGTTTTCAACACTTAGAAACTATTTCAATCAAAACTCTAATTCAATCAAACTCCTGATTTTATGTTTCTCCTTGATTATTATTGTTTCAAAAACATTAAAACACTTGAGCACACATAGCATGTCTTTGATTGACCTTGAAATTCAAGACTTTGACCTTAAGGAGGCATAATTGACTTTTCTTGATCAGATGAAACCCTAGCACCCTATCCATTGATTGAAGCTCTTGCCATGATTTGTGATGATACATAATTCATGTAGAGAACCATCAAGATGTGTAATGAGCCATAGAACCAAGTCTTGCCCAAGAAACTAGCCACAAATTCCTTTTGACCAAAACCCTAATCCAGCTGTTCACAAGATAAGAGGAGGTGATCAATGCTTGTAACCTTGATTTAAATGGTTGGGAGACATGTCTTGATGATTAGAGGACCATGGGGATTGATAATTCCATAAGGTTGAGAATAGACCCTTGCTTGGGCTTTGAAAATCACACTATTCTTCTTGAGAATCAAACCAAGACCTTGATCCTTTGCCTAGAACCAAAGCTATGCACATATGATGATGCAAATGAAATGAAACATAAGCCAAGAGATAAGAAAAAAGATAAGGCAAATTTCAAAACTGCCCCTATTCAAACAACTTGGATCTGAAGGAATGATAGCAACGATTTTCAGACATTCAAGGTACAGGGAGGTTGAATACCAAAAGAACCCAAAACTTTGCAACCTGTGGGGATATACAGAGTAAAGGGGTTTCCAGCCGAAGGTGGACTTAAAGATATCGGATACCAACCAAAAGTTGGGATAACCAATGGACATAAGATACCAACCAAAATTTGGGATATCAAAAGATGACAAACAAAAGTAAGAATAAAGGCTATTGATCAAAAGTTAAAATCACCGGAAAGAGTACCAACCAAAAGTTGGGATAAAAGGCTACTAACCAAAAGTTAGAATCACCAGAACACCGACCGAAGGTGAACTCACAAATGAAGACTACCAACCAAAAGTTGGGATGATCGACAAGAAATACCAAACAAAAAGTTGGGATAAAAGGCTACTAACCAAAAGTTAGAATCACCGGAACACCGACCGAAGGGGAATCCACAAATGAAGACTACCAACCAAAAGTTAGGATGTTCTAGCCAAAAGTTAGGATAACCACAAGGGATACCAATCAGAAGTTGGGATACAACCCACAAAAGATACCAACCAAAGGTTGAGATAACAACGAGTACTAACCAAAAGTTAGGATAACCGAGATGCTGACCAAAGGCGAATTCATGATGAAAGAATACCAACCAAAATTTGGGATACGACCCACAAAAGATACCAACCAAAAGTTGGGATACGACGAGGATATACAGGAAGCAAAATAAACCGACTTACGACCTGAAAAGAAGACTCCGCTAGGGGAAAGAGAAGTTTAAACAAACAAAAACTATGCTGAGAAGTGCAAGTAAGATGAACACATATATTAATGATTTTATTCTGGAGACAAAGTACCACAAAATCTCCTGAATTATGCCATTATCTATTGGAGAAACGACTGGAAAAAATGATATCAAACCTGGCTTATGCTTCAAATGCATATGTTTGAAAATGGCATAATACTCCATGGAAATGCTACACGTTCGGGAGGATGTGATGCAAAAATGCAGATGATATGCAAAAGAACACTCCACTAGGAAAAGTGCTGAGAAAATCAACAATCAAATTTTGTTGAGGAAGACACACTTAAAAGCCTTCCTGAATATAATCTCTGCTGAAAACTCCACTCTGCTAGGAGAAATTGAGAGTAACATTTGCTGGGAAATCATCCCAAAAATATGATTCTGAAAGATGCCAATGATTATTGGACTTTGAACCTGTCGGGGATATTAAACATTGCTAATTTACCCGTCAAGGGAATCAACACCAAACTCTGCTTGGGGAGAGAAGTCAAGGATACCAATCCTGCCGGGGAATAACACTGAGTTTACCCTACTGTTGGGAAAATATCCTTCAACTTTACCCTACTGGGGATAAGTGCACACCACTGCTGGCGAAAATACTTCTGATATGATAACAGGATTATGTGGGGAAGACAAAATCTCTGTTGTGGGAATAAGCAACGAGTCTCCTATTGAACAACTTCCTACCTGTATATCAACACCATTCTATCTGAGGTAGTCAACCTTTGAACACTTGCTAGGGAGTACAAACCAAACTGGTTGAGGAATAACCTCTTGAACTCCTGTTGGGGGAGGAATGGTTAAGAACTAAACCATGCTCTGCTGATAATGTGAGAACTTCACTGTTGGGGAGAAAAGTCCTACTAGGGAAAGGATCATGTCATCCTACAAACAAACAAATAGTAATAGGATGCTCTAAATGTGAAATGGCTACTTCAGTTACCATTCATGACACCTACCATTCAAGTGAATTCATTATTTTCAACGTGCTCTGTAAACCCTTATGTTTTCACATGTAATGTTCATAAAAAATATCGGACTTTTTCGCAAACAAAACAGTAAAAGTAAAAACAGAAATGAAAAGCTCTTTGAGTGAAATGAATACTTTATTGATTGAATGACCTGTAAATAGGCAGGTTATAATTTGGATGCCATTCCTGAAAAGGTGTAATTGTGAAAAAAGCAAAAAGAATACATAAATTTTGGCAATGTAGGAACATATATCCACCATGTGTCGGTTCAGCTATGACATGTATATCTTCAATGTTCACAAATGCTTCGCCTTCTAAAAAGACTGATTGAGTTGATTCCTTTCTTTCAGGATAACCACGTAACAAGATGAAACTATAGAGTGAACACAGACCACAACCGCTTGCTTTCAAATCCCTAACTTTTTCCTGGATCTCCCTTTCGAGTTTTCAATCCACCGGGATACCCATTTTGCCAAAGTTGCCTTTTCGAGTTTTCAACTTTGCGGGTTTATTCTTTTTTCTTTTATTCCCTAATTTTTTCCTGAACCTTTTCCTTTTGTGGTTCGCCAGGATGCCCCTTTTTTGCCTGGACTTTTCTTTTTATTGTCCAACGGGTCTCTTTTAAGCAAAGTATTTTCTGACTATGTCTGCGTTCACAGGGGACGTAAAGTCTTCGCCATCCATAGTTGATAGTAAAAGGCTCCACCAGAGAAAACCTTTCTTAGCACATATAGTTCTTCATAGTTCGAAGTCCATTTGCCCCTGTGATCTGTCTGAGGAGGAAGGATCCTTTTCAAAAGCAAGTCACTTGTCTAGAAGCGCCAAGGATGCACTTTCTGATCAAAGGCTTTCTTCATCCTACTTTGGTACAACCGGCCATGCGCAATAGCTTCCAATCTCTTCTCATCAATAAGATTCAACTAATTAAACCTGGCTTGTACCCATTCAACTTTGTCAAGCTTCACATTAGCCAACACTTTTAAAGAAGGAATTTCAACTTCTAGTGGTAGGACTGCCTCTATATCATACACTAGTGAGAAAGGAGTTGCCCTTGTTGATGTACACACCAAAGTACAATAACCGTGTAGAGAAAAGGGTAATATCTTGTGCCAATACTTATAGGTTACTACCATCTTCTTCCAATCTTCTTGATATTCTTGTTCGCCGCCTCAATAACGCCATTCATCTTCGGACGATACGGAGAAGAGTTGTGGTGTTCAATCATGAAACTCTGGCACAGTTCCTTCATCATATTGTTATTCAAATTTGAACCATTATCAGTAATGATTCGCTCTAGGATAACATAACGACAGATGATGTCCTTCTTTATGAATCGGGCGACTACCTGCTTAGTGACATTAGCAAGCGAGGCTGCCTCCACCCACTTGGTAAAGTAATCAATGGCAACCAGAATGAAGCGATGCCTATTGGAAGCAGTCAGTTCAACCTTTTCGATCATGTCAACGCCCCACATAGAAAAGGGCCAAGGAGATGTCAATACGTTCAGTGGGGTCGGTGAAACATGCACCTTATCAGTATAAACCTGGCATTTATGGCATTTTCTGGCATATTTGAAACAGTCAGATTCTATAGTCATCAAATAATACCCAACCCTCAACAACCTTTTGGCCATTTCATGTCCACCAACATGAGTACCAAAGGAACCCTCGTGAACTTCTTCCATCAACAGACTTGCTTCGTGTCCATCAACACAACACAACAAGCTATGTCAAAGTTTCTTTTGTACAACACATCATCCTTGTTCAAATAGAAATTTCCTGCAAGCCTCTTTAAAGTCTTATTATCCTTGCTAGATTCCCCAGATGGATACTCCTGATTCTTGAGAAAGTGCTTGATATCATGATACCATGGCTTTCCATCTAACGCCTCCTCAACTGCAAACACAAAGGCATATCTGTCAAGATGCATAATGTTGATTGTTGGAGCTTCATTCTAGAAATTCACTTTGTACATTGACGCTAACATGGCCAATGTGTCTGCCATCTGATTCTCAGCCCTCGACACATGATGAAACTCAACTCTGTCAAAGAAGGGTAGAAATCTTCTAGCATAACTCTTGTATGACACCAAGTTGGCCTGACGAGTTTCCCATTCTCCTTTAATCTAATTAACGACCAGGGCTGAATTGCCATATATATCAAGATTCTTGATCCTCATATCAATGGCCTCTTCCAAACCCATAAAGCACGCTTCATATTCCGCTTCATTATTATTGCAAGAAAACGTCAATTGGGCAGTGAACGGTATGTGGGAACCGTGAGGAGTTGTAATGATTTCCCCGATTCTGTTGCCATATGAGTTGACAGTACCATTGAAAACCAAACTCCACTGAGATCCAATCTCAGGACCCTCGCCAGGCAAAGGATCGACATAATATTTCATCTTCAGAAACATGATATCTTTATCTGGAAATTCAAACTTCATTGGTTGGTAGTCTTCAATTGGTTGTTTAGCGAGATATTCTGACAGAACACTTCCTTTAATGGCTTTTTGGGAAAGATACTGGATATCATATTCTGTCAAAACCATTTGCCAACGGGAAATCCTTCTGAAAAGTGTTTGCTTATCAAACACGTACTTGATCGGATCTATCTTTGATATGAATAGGGTTGTGTAATTTAACATGTATTGTCTCAAGCACGTAGTTGCCTAAGTGAGTGCACAACATGTTTTTTCCAACATCGAGTACCTTAACTCGCAATCAGTGAACTTTTTACTCAGGTAGTAGATAGTGTGTTCTTTTCTACCTGTCTCGTCGTGTTGACCGAGAACACATCCCATTGAATTCTCAAGAACCGTTAGATACATGATCAAAGGTCTCTCTGCTACTGGAGGCATGAGTGTTGGAGGTTCCTGCAAATAGTCTTTTATTTTCTCAAAAGCTTTCTGACAATTTTCGTTTCACCTAACCGCTTGATCTTTTCTTAACAGTTTGAAAATAGGCTCGCAAGTGGCTGTAAGGTGAGAGATGAACCTTGCAATGTAGTTCAATCTCCCTAAGAAACCACACACCTCTTTTCCCATTCTCGACTTAGGAATTTCTTGTATAGCTTTAATTTTGGCAGGATCTACCTCAATCCCCCTTTCACTCATGATGAAACCCATCAGCTTTCCAGATCTCACTTTGAAGGTGCACTTATTAGGATTCAACCTCAGCTTGAATTTCCTCAACCTTTCAAATAGCTTCAAAAGATTAACCAAATGTCCCTCCTCTGTCTTTGAATTTGCAATCATGTCATCAACATAGACTTCGATCTCTTGATGAATCATATCATGAAAGAGAGTCACCATTACCCGCTGATAGGTTGTCCCATCATTTTTCAATCCAAAGGGCATCATCTTATAGCAAAAAGTCCCCCATGGTGTAATGGTAGTTTTCTCCATGCCCTCTGGGGCCATTTTGATTTGGTTATACCCAGAGAAACCATCCCTGAAGGAAAACACAGAATATTGAGCAGTGATATCAACCAACACGTCAATGTGGGGAGAAAAAAATCGTCTTTAGGGCTTGCTCTATTTAGATCCCTATAATCAACACACATCCTGACCTTTCCATCTTTTTTAGGTATAGGAACAATGTTAGGAACCCACAGAGGGTAGTTGGTGACAGCAAGAAAACCAGCGTCCAATTGCTTCTGAACCTCTTCTTTAGTCTTGACTGCCATGTCAGGCCTCGTCCTTCTCAATTTCTGTTTCACTGGCGGACATTCTTCTCTAAGAGGTATTCGGTGTACCAAAATGTCTGTATCCAGCCCAGGCATGTCTTGGTAAGACCAAGCGAAGATATCCATATACTCACGGAGCATTTAAACCAATCTTCTCTTGACACCGTCTTCTAAAGCATCCCCAATTCTAACCTCTTTATTATTGTCCTCGGTACCCAGATTGATGACTTCAATATCCTTCTGATAAGGAAAAATGACCCTTTCCTCTTGCTTTAGAAGTTTGGCTAGTTCCTTAGGCAGTTCACAATCTTCATCAGTCTCTTCTCCAGCTTGATAAATGGGATTATCAAAGTCACATTGAGCCATAGCTGAATTAGAATCGATGGTATCTGAGATAAAAGACCTGCATGATTGATGTTTTATGTTTATTATAAATGCAACAAATAAACACAAACACATTGCCATTTTTCTGTTAATAATTATAAAAACAAAAAAGCAAAAACAGGGATAAAAAATATTTGAATGCAAAAAAAACGTCCTTTATTTATGATGATAGTGCCAAAAAAAAGAGGCCCTACAAGTGGGTCACTACGTCTTGGGAAGAAGATAGGACTGAACATAATAAAAAACAATGAGAGTTACTCTTCATGGGTGATATGAATGACATCTTCAGCAGTCCAATTGCATAACTTCTGGCCAGGAACACAAGGAAGAATTCAAGCATCCATGTCACAATCACTATCCCCTTCATCATCCTCAATAGAATGAATTTTGTCAAAAATAACTCCACCTTGGGTGAATCTGACAGCTCCTCTATACTTCGGAAGGTCTTATGACGAACAGGAGGGCTTATACCCTAGACCAAACTTATCTTTCTTGACAGGAACATATAAAACCTAGCCCCACCTCTGAGAGTTACCGGATTCAACAATTGCACGTGCTTCCTTGAACGAAGACATTGAAGATATTGAAACTTCTGGCCCTTTAACCTCGACGAGAGGCTTCTCTTGAATTTGCACAGCTTCAAAGGCTTGACAGAAAGTTTCATGAATTTCCCCATCCACTTTCACATACTTGAATGTTGATAGATGACTGACCATTATATCCTCCTCCCCATAAACAGTGACTACCTTCCCTTCCATCATATACTTCAAATTTTGATGTACAAATGATGTTACTGCCCCTGCAACATGTATATGAGGTCGGCCTAGCAGGCATCTATAAGTCAGTTGAATGTCCATTATATAAAACGTCACATCAAAAGTTCCAGGCCCCACCTGAATTGGCATTACTATCTCCCCAAACACCGATCTTTTGGAACCATCAAATGCTCGCACCACAAGATCACTTGGTGTACAAATTAAACCTTGAGTATCCAACTTCATTAATGCTTTCTTTGGTAACACGTTGAGTGAAGATCCTGTATCAACCAAGACATGTGACAATAAAGATCCTCTACAGTCCACAGACATATGCAAGGCATGGTTGTGATTCCTCTTGGCAGGAGTCAAGTCTAAATTAGTGAAGCCCAAACCATTGCCAGCATTAACGTGTGCCACCACTCCTTTCAACTGATTAATAGAGATCTCTTGGGGTACATAGGCTGAATTCAAAATTCTCAATAGAGCATTGCAATGTGCTTCAGAACACAACATCAAAGATAAAATAGATATTTTTGAAGGAGTCTGATTCAGATGGTCTACAGTTTTATAGTCACTCTTGCGGATTATTTTCATGAATTCTTCAGCATATTTAGCAAAAGAACTATCACCACCAGCCTGTTGTTGCGTAGCATCTTCAACAACTACCTTCCCTTTACCTTTATCTGATTTGTCAACATTAGTCTCTGGCGGAGGAAAGACTCTTCCACTACGGGTAATCCCTCCTGCACCCATTATATTATCGACAGTAGAACTCACACTCGAAGAACCAATCAATTCTTGTGTTTGTCAGTTGCAGAAGACATCGGCCCCATAATTCCATGGGATGTCCTTGGTACTTTCATACAGAACTGGTCTTGGCGCAGTGATGATTACAGGCGCTGGCCTTGCTGGCGCTGAAATATTAATAGTCCTGTAAGGGATGAAAATCTTGGGAATATCGTTTCCATCATCACTAGCCTTGTCATCAACATCTTCTACATTTTCCACACCAATTCTGTCAAACTGCAAATATCCACCATCGATCATTTTCTGAATACCACTTTTCAAAAGACTACAACCCTCGGGTCTCAATTCACATTCTTGAAAGTCAACAAAACAATCTGGGAACACACCCCCTTTCAACAATCTGTCTTTAACAAAACTCAATGGAGTCTTTAATTCATCAACATCAGTCACTAGATTCAACCTCTCCCCATCAATAATAGCATTTGTTCTAGTTACTCCATGGTTCAACATGGGATTTTGATTAACATTAGGACCCTCATTGGTAAAATTGATAGCTTTGGAGTCAAGCATATCCTGGACTTTATGCTTAAAATCTTTACAATTATCAATGTTATGACCAGGAGCACCAAAATGGAATTCACATCTAACATTCACATCATATCTGGGAGGAGAAGCTCTGGTAAGAGGCGCCAGAGTCCTCTTCTGAATCAACTGTAGTTGTAGCAAATGCTGCAATAATTGGGAGTATGGCATAGGTGGGGTTTCAACTTGTCTATTCTCCATTCTTATCCTATCAGGGTAATGGCGGGGAGCGTTAGCTTGTTGC